>VXBP01010286.1:285202-360751 GCA_013400115.1 Rhinopomastus cyanomelas
TCAATAAAACAGAACACCCCCCCCCCCATTTTAAATCATAGGAAAAGCTGCAAATCAGTTTCTAAGAATCATGCAAAAAGCCACTTGCAGCAGCCCATCGTACACTATCAGGCACAAAGAACGGGAGTAGTTTGTATTAGTACAGCCCATGCTTCCCCACAGCCTCCCCCCCCACCCCAGTTCTCACATTCAATTATGTTTTTTAAAAAAAAATCATTCTTGTTCTGTTACAGAGTGCAGTTTGAAGTGAATCAGAGGAATCGGTATCTGCAACCGTTTCTCCAACAGAAGGATTTCCCAAGGCTTTGATGTAATAATCTCAACACAGACAGAGTAAGTATGTTTATTGTTTTACAGCAGAATGCCCCAATTTAACAAAACGGGTAGATGGTCAGCTGTGCAAAATGGTACATAGTGCTTCAGGACGAGTGGAAAAGAACATGATTTGTTAGCAAATACTTTCAAATACAACTGTATGGTCCTACAAGATAGGACTTGAAACCGGAGACTGATCCACAGGAAAACCATTTTGTTTTTGCTTACATTGGACCCAGACCCAACACCACTCACTGCTGAGAAACAAAAAAATCACCACACTGAACTGCCAGATTCAGTGTCTTCATGTGTGTTAAGAAATGGATCAGTCCTCTGCATCAGTTTCTAGCCCCATCTGCAAGTATCATCTGGCTCCGATAAATAAGACTCACAGGAATTTCTTGAAGGTCAATGGTCCATATAATGGTAGTTACTCTACATGATCTGCTCAACTTGATTTCCAATTCTAGTTAGGCTGCTTAGATGACTTTCTTGAATTCATCGTACAGCACAAGCACAAAAGCACCCCCCATGCCTCTGAGAACATTAGACCATGCACCCTTGAAGAAGGCCTTTCCTCCCTCATCTCTTGCAATCTTCCGCCAGCAGTCAATTGTTCCAGAGTACATGATGTCAGCTGCAGAGAAAGAGCAGAGTGTCATTTTCACTCCTGTAACTGTATCCAAGGTGTTTTAACACCTGTCCCATTTCGCTTCTCCAGCTATTTTGTGACAAACTGCATTTTAAGACTGCTACACAAGACTTTCCTCAGAACAACAGCAGAGCTTCCTGTCTGCTGGCCTGGTTGTTACAAGCAAAGCTGCAAAACAAAAACATCAAGCCTTATATTGCCCCCTAACTGCCTTCATTTAATGTGACTGCAAACAGACATTCAGTTTCCCTACTTCATACTCCACAAAGACATGTCCGCAGCCTAATTCCTGAGAAGCACCATAACCTGGGCCAAATGGCATTTCCCCCAGTACCACAGAACATTAGAGACTGGAAGGGACCTCGAAAGATCATCGAGTCCCATCCCTCCGCCACAGCAGGATCACTTAAATGTAACATGCGAAAAATGATGGATCAAGGACTCCTAAGTGCTGAGGGATGACTGCTCAGGAGAACAGCAATTCCATCGTGCTAATGCTGCGTGTAGAAGAGCTGTGTGAATTAACAGCCTACCTCCTTTGCGCCCTGACTGCATCATCATCCTACGCCGCACTGTATCGAAAGGATAGGAGACCACGCCAGCCACAGCCGTCACCGTCTGGGCAATCATCCAGCTGATAACAATGTGAGTATTTCTGGGATCTGGGAGCATGCCTGCAATGAAATAGGTAATTAACATTTTAGTCCACTCCAGTTCAGTCACTGACACCTTAACAGACACCCTGCTAAAAACCAGTTAAGAAAATTCAGCTTATTTTCTTCCCAGTAATCAAAACAGGTGACATTTAAGCACCAGGGCTGTTTTCAGAGCAGAACATAAAGTCTTACTCCCTTTACATTTTAGAAGTGTTATGAATCACTCTACCCATGAATTGCATTAAACAGTCATCAGTACAAATGACTTCTATGCTCAGATTTCAATGTTTGTAAAAACACCACCCAGCCCACTTTGCTGAGCACATCTGAACTGGTCCAACAGAACTACAGCAGTGCACGGAATAAAAATGACCTTGCTGTTAATTTACTGACATTACGTGAATCTCCTTTGAAAAGTACCAAGGCAGGAGTTAAAGTTAACTTGAAAACAAGGCTGCTGCCAGAGAATGGCACTGATGGAGCAAAGTCACTGATGTTGGCACCAATACTCCTCCACCCACCTCCCCGATTAAGTAATTACTACAGACATAAAGTAACATCCAAAGAACTGACAGAGACAATCCAATTCTGAATTACCTTTTGCTGTATCATAGATTCCAAAGTAGGCAGCTCTATAAATGATGATGCCTTGGACAGAGACATTGAACCCTTGATACAAGCCACGCACACCATCAGACTTGGTAATTTTGACTAGACAGTCCCCTAGACCAGAGAATTCTCTGTCTGCGCCAGCTTTTCCGACATCAGCAGCCAAACGGGTTCTTGCAAAATCCAAGGGGTAGACAAAGCAGAGGGAAGTGGCTCCAGCCGCACCACCAGAAGCCAGGTTACCAGCAAAATATCTCCAGAACTGAGTGTGCTTGTCTACACCTCCCAAGAACACCTGCTTATACTTATCCTTGAAGGCAAAGTTGAGAGCTTGAGTTGGGAAGTATCTGATGACGTTTGCCAAATTTCCCCTCCAGAAAGACAGGACTCCTTGTTCCTTTGGAATACGCACTACGCAATCGATGATACCCTTGTACTGCTTATCAGCAGCAATTTGTTTACTTGCGTGTTGTACCTGCCAATGAAAAACAGGTATTTTGACTGTATGCCTTGACAAATCTGCACTGCAGCAGGGCTTAAGTCTGAGTCGACTACAAAAGCTGTTAAGCCTGAAAGCCAGACGGGAGCTGTGCAAAGATTAGACCTCTGTTAATCATGACAGACCAGTTCTGACAGAAAACTTCAAAGCAGAAGCCTATAAACTGCCATTTAGCCGTGTATGGACAAAAGAACTCAATGACTGGGTGAATTCTCAATTAAAAGCCTGAATTTTACACACGCGCGTACAAGAACAACACGTGTGAAAAGAATCCACAGATACTGGAGGTTTTGTGCAATCCTAAGGACCACAAAAAGGCTTAAAACTGCTCAACAGCACAAGACTTGCCAAAACAGAACGGTCAGTCGTGACAAACAAAGCAAGCGCAGAACGAGAAACCTGGGACAACCTGAAGCCGACAGACCCTACCGGCAGCACCCTGCCTCCGGGTGGAGCGGCCTCCAGCCAGAGGTGGATAAAGGAAGGAGAGGCGGCTAAGGCCGGTCTCCGCCACCCCCAACAGCGAGGCCAAGGCCGATCTCTCGGCGAAGGTCACGCCGGTCACCTTGGGACATAGGGCTCGGCCCAGCCCCGCCCTACCGGGTCACACCGGGCGCGGCCCCGCCCCGCCGAAGGCCCAATGCGCTGCCGGCCCGCGCCAGCACGGGAAGGTCACAAAGATGGCGGCGCGCTGCGCCTTACCCTTCCCTCCGCCCCTCGCCCTCCGCGCGCTCCGCGGCGCGAGAGGGGCGACAGGAAGTGANCCTCTTCCCCTCCCCGGCGCGGCCCGCACAGGCCTCAACGGGAGCCTGCGGCGAGAGGCGCCGGTCCGACCCCGCTCCCCGCTTCACGCCTGCCCGGCCGCGCCGCTGACCTGCAGCAAGAGCTTGACCCGCTCGATAGGTGCCACTGCGGTCTTGCTGATGGCAGCGGCGACGCCGCCCGCCAGAAAGTCCTTGAGGAAGGAGATGGCCTGGTCCGCCATGTTCGCGCCGCGCCTGAGCCGCCGGGAGAAGCTCTCTGCTGCCGCTCAAGCCGAAAGGGCGGGACCGGCGCCGCGCATGAGCTAAATGCCGGGCGCCGCGGGCCCCGCCCCTCGCCGGCCCATTGGCTGCTCCACCCCCGGGGCGGGGCCGGGGCGCCTCAGGACGGCCGTTACGGAGCCGTTCCATCCCTCCCTGCGCCCCTGCGGCGCCAGTGGCGCAGCGACGCGATTGTAGGGGCCGGCCTGGGAGGGGCGAGTGTCGTGGCCTGCGGCCAGCGCGGCAGCCTAGTGCGGGTTGTGGGTGCCAGCTACTCGCGCAGTGCTCTCCACGGGCAGTGAGCCAGCGGGACACTTGAGCGGAGGAGCCTGGGCGGTGGCCGCAGAACAGCCCTTAAGTGGAGGGCAGTGGGTTTGGGGCACTGCCTGGGCACCAGCGGGGTTCGCTGCTCGATAGCCCCACGGTACCGCTGACCGAAGGCTTCTCGCGTCCAGGTTCTGTGCCCGAATGCTGTTCCTGAACGTGGAAATGCCAGTTCCCGCATCACTGAGCTCTTCTGGCACTGAGCTGAGCCGGGACACCATCCACTGCCAAAAAACGTCACCGCAGCTTCCTAGAGGGATGAGGGGGAAATGTCGCAGTTTTTTGTCGGGAGCGCTCGATGCTCTGAAAATCCCTTCAGGTTGCCAAGCAGACCTCGTGGCAGGGCCTCTGCCAAGAAAGGGCTGGTCTCTAATTTCTGCTAATTTTATTGTCTGCCTAAAGTAAAATACACCTCATGGCCAAAGCTCTGTCTGAAATTATACCTGTTCTTCCTAAAAAGCCTTAAAAACTTGATAGCTGGAGGGCACTGGTTCAATGCACACCCTTCATCATTGCTTTTGCCTTTGATGGATGTTACCCAGAAGGGTAAATAAAGCCTATTTTTTTAGAAAGTAGGTCATTGGTGAACCACAAAGTTGCAGTAGCTGAGGTGTCCAAAACCACTGTCTACACACGTGTGGACTTTGCAGGACTTCAAAATGCGAGCACCATTCTCAGAGGGCATGTTGTGAGCACAGGGTGTGCCAGGCATGGTAGCTTTTGTCTCTGTTGTGCTGTACACCATGTATCATGCCCCCATACCTTACTCTAATGCACTCAAACAATAGCAAGTAAATCCATCTGCTATTTTATGTTCTCAGCCATACTGTAACCACAGTGACTTTCATGCCCACGCAGGGCTAGGCACATACAGCATCAGGGGATCATATTGTGGTGCACGCAGCTTAGCAGCGCTCACACCTGAACATTTACACATGGCCACACGTGTGCAGGGCTGTGGTTCTTTTCCACACAAAACCTGCTATCAATTAAAAAAAGAACTCCATACTCTGGGACTCTGAAGTATTGGTTTGAAAAATTAAGGCAAAACCCATGTAACTTCAAGTGATCCGAAACTATTCCATCAATAGTTGTCCCACCCCATTCACCTTGGGAGCTCAGATGCATCTGACTGGGGGAAGTGGTTTTCTCTTTAGCACCACACTTGTCTTTCTGCTTCTGCACTCCTTCTCTCATGCTCTGCTATCCCTTTCACAAGAGGGCTAAAGAGGAGGAAGATGTTCTTGAACCAAAATGTCGTGCCCCCACATTTCATCTCCAATTACAATCACGGAGTACATTTGTGCTTTTATGCAACTGCCTTTTTCCCAAAAACCTCACAGAAGGCAGAGGAATCCATCTGACTCTCAGAGAAGCTGCTGCTCCAGTTCTGTTTCCAGTCTCGACTACGCCACTGCAGTAGCAGTTTCCAGACTTCATTAAACAGTTTTCATTTACAGAAGAGTGTAACAGAAAATGACAGTAACATAGATAGTGACAGTGAAACAGGGGCACCAGGCATGCAGAAACTGTGGCTTCTCAGCAATGTGAATACTGCCATAGGGCTGTCCCCTGCTTCAAGGTAAACGGTAAGCTGATCCTGGTTACCTTAAACCAGAACAGGCTCCTGACACCATTTGTCCTTGGCAACTTGTTTCAGAGGCCATCTACCTTGTTTGCACCATGCTGCAACCAGTGGGAAAAGCAGGCCACGCCTGCTCCATCCAAAAGGGTGGGACAAGCGTGCAAATCCACCCAACAATGCCAGAGTCTTCTCTATTTAATGCAAAATAAATACTTACATTCAAAATAAATGCAACCAATCTCTCCCTATTTTAAAGAGTAACTTCAAAAAGCTAACGTGACCTTCCGTGTTTATGCTGGTGATGGAAAACTGAGAATGCCTTTGCGTAATTACAAAACCTCAAAGGTGACTTCCAGATTTTACTACATTTTTTTTTCCTTAGGTCTTAAACAGAGAATGACATCTATCAAGTTTCCTGTCAGCTGGACTTTGACATCTGTGAATCCATGTTGTTCCAGCAAGACCCGATACTCAGAGCCACTTCTCTCCTTTCCCTCTGTCTGCACAAGCATGTTCAAGGACTGCAGCAGCACTGTGCTCCTCTTCTCATCATCCAATACCATTTCAGCCAGCAGAATCCCACAGCCTAATTTAAAAACAAACAGCACTGATCCATTATCAAGCAAGAGAATTTCTGCTGCATAAGGTAAGAGGAAAAAACCTACAGGACACACGTATGGATTTGCTCTGCTGTGAAACAGATTTATTTCTCCTCAGTTAAGCCCACTGCCTAAAAAAACATCTTTTCAGTCTAACACAACTACATCCACCCCATCCACCAGGTAGCAACCACCACTGACTTCCTCCAGAGCAACAGATTAACTCAACTTGGACATCAATGAGAGAAAATGAGTTTATAATTTCTCAGATGACTGGGTTACCTCAAATGATCATAGAACAGTTCAGGCTGAAGCAGGCCATAGCAGATGTCTGATCCAACCTCCTGCTTGAGAGAGGGCAGCTCAAGAGTCAGCTCACCTTGTTTAGGGCTTGTTCTCAGATCCCAAAACCTCCAGGGACCGATTCTACAACCTCTCCAGGCAACGTGCTCTGATGCTTAATTATCCTGAGACTGTGTATCTGATGGGTAACTACAGACACCATGCCCAAGGGACATGTTTAGTGTGCGGTGCGCTCTGCTTTAATGAGGGAGTACAACACTGAGGTTGTGTGGTAGCCAAGCACAGTCAAGTTAAATTGTAGAGTCACACACATTGTTCTTAGAGGCACAGTTTTAAAAGTCTGTGTCAGTTATGGGTGTGCCAACTTTAGGACTGAATTCTTCTGACTTCTACAGCTTATAGCAGCTTTAAGAATGAGATGAGAAACATCTAATCACCAGAGTAAGCCTCTCTCAAAATACAAACCTGTTACACGTAGGGGCAAGCTTCATGTCAACATGGAAAAGAAACATCTTAAAATTACTCTGTTGCTGAGTATTTTGCCTCATATCTTTCAATGTCTGTACAGATGAGGTCAAATTTCCTTCTACAGACCTCTCACTAAGAATTAAAAGCCTCAATGAGGTAAAAGTCTGATGTTTCCCTGCTTCTGTGCAGCTGAAATGCTCTGCAGTAAGCACATTTCTAGTGACTAACTGAACCACTCTGGCTCTTTGGCTTTACTCAGTGCTCAAAGAGCAAAGTAATTTCTGATTAAGCAACGTAAGACAGTCTACCAGAGAGAGGAGACTCTCGACCTTGTTCACCACTAACTCTCTTTATCTTGCTGAGGTTAGTGATTCGGCGTCAGCACAGCCTCTTTCACGCTGGTATATTGCAGAAGTGTGACAGGCAAGAAACTCACAACTGATAGAGGAGAGAGCTCGTTTGAAAGCACAACTTGAATATCCAGGGAAAGCTTCCACCACAAAGTACACTTGAAACAGAAAAAAAAAAGTGTCCAGACAGTATAAAAATGAGCAGTAACCACTTAATACACTACAAAGGGAGGATTCTTCTCTTTTAGGTCCAAAAACACAAAAGTATTACTGTGGCTCATAAAAGTTTGTAGTTTAAACTTGCCATGCTGTAACAGCTGTGTCAAGTCTACGCTCAGCTCAATACTGTTTGCAAAGTGGACAAGAGAACTGGCATGAATGTACTTTATGCATAGGAGTTGCAGCTTCCCCACACCCTTGGTAAATGCAGACAACTGACTTCTGCAGAAGTTGCAGTCCAACTTTTATTCAAGGCAACCCTGCTACCAGACAAAGGGACAAAATGATCCTCAACTGACAGCACGTGCCAGTGGATGACAGTTACATTTGCACAGGTGTTGCAAAACCACAGCATCCCAGTTCGCTTGTGGGCACGCTACGGTGACAGGCTCTTCTTGAAGCAGAAAACAGCATCTAATAGGTTTCCTGTGATCTTAATTTGCACATTTGCAAATCCATGTTTCTCCAGTAGCTGCTTATATTCGGAGCCACTTCTCTGCTTGCCTTCAGTCATACTGAGGGACTGGAGCACAGCTCTAGAAGGGTGCATCCTCTGTTCATCAAGCACAATTTCTGCCACTAACAAGGCACTTCCTGCATTTCCAAAACAATCACAAGTGAGTATCAAGTATTTCTAGCATCAGGTTTTTAGTGGTTTTTTTCCAAAGGCAGTTACAGAGGACCCTCAGACTAGTGCTTCAGTGGAAATGAGCCACAGAACCTTACTTTGTCACTTCTTCCTGGAAACAGCCATTTACTTGTTAACAAGAAGGTGGAGTTTAGAGCACTTCCTGACTGCGCTCAAACTCAGCCTTGTTTCTCTCTGAAACAAGCAACTCCTCCAACTATCTGTCACACCCCAGTCTTTGCATAAAATGTCACCCACAATTTCCTTTCATAATTTTACATGATGGTGTTTTATAGCCTAGATCTAATTTTGGATGCTCTCCTGTGAAACAAACCTCATAGGTGCAGTTAATTCTGTTGGATTAAGGAAACAGTTGAATGTTCAGGGCTCTCTTCTTGACTTTTCTGTTTAATATTGTCCAAATCTGAGTCAACATCATGCCCTGAAAACCAAACATGCCCACTGTGTGTGGGGTGCATCAAGCACAGCACCTGTCAAGGTTGGCCATCGTCCTGCTCTACACTGCACTGGTCCAAGTACTGTGTGCAGTTCTGGACACCTCGATATAAGGACATCCAAGGAAAGTAGATGGGGTCATTCAGTTTGTTCAGATTGGAGAAGGTTGAGGGAAGGCCCCTTTGCTTTCTACAACTTCAAGTGGGACAGCAGGGGGGGAGATGCTGATCTTTTCACTCTGGTGAACAGCAATAAGACACAAGGAAATAGAAATATGCTGCATCAGGGGAGTTCAAACTGACCAAGAGGGAAAGGCTTTTCATTGAGAGGGTGGTCAGTCACTAAAACAAGCTCCCCAAGGAAGTGGTCAAAAGACCAAGACTGTCAGAATTTAAGTTGAAACTCAGTCATATGACTTAATTTTAGGTAACCCCTGGTAAGCAGGGAGTTACGGCAGAGCTCAAGGAGATGTAACTTTATGTGAAACCTGCAACTGTAGTAGAGCTTATGAGCTTAATTTTCCTTTTTTCCTTAGTAGGTGTTACCATAATGAGAGCAAAGGCTGCTGTGGACAGGAGAGTATACCTTCATATAAACATCTCAGGATTACTCATTTCTGTGTATGCGTTAACATGTCCCAGTAATGCCACTAAACAATTTACCTGGTTTGCAAACAGCTGATATCTTGCTTAGCAGTGCATGTATCTTTTCATCAGGCCAGTCATGAAGAACACGTGAAAGGATGTAAAGATTTGCTTCTGGAAGACTATCCTTGAAGAAGTCACCTGTTGGAATGCAGAGTTACTACATTCCTGTGGAAACCACAAAATACATTCCTACAAAATTAAACTGAAACTAGTGGAGGGACTAGGAGCTTCAGCAGAGGTGAAGAGACAAGAATGAGCAGGTCCAGAGAGGCACCACTTTACACATAAGGAAAGCATGGTTAAAGAAAAGCACAGAGCACAGGTAAGACTTCTCTAACACACAAAAATGAAGAGAAAGCCTAAATCAAGGAAGGAGACATTGAAGTCCTTCAGAGCCACCATGCTGATCATGCTTAGAAAACCCTGAGACAAGAACATGCAGCCTCTACTGCCAGTGGTACTCAAAAATTACTAGTTCATACGTCCATATTTATCCACATTCTCCAACTGTAGACAGTTTGTTTTTATTCCCACAGGCCTGAGAAAGTCCTCACTCAACATGGGTAAGCCCACACTGCCTTATACTAAGTCATGTTTTGAGTTGGAGCAGTTTACCACATCATGTTCTGCAGCAAGAGCCTGCCCTGTGCCCCAGCACAACACAAGTAGTGGATTTACCTGGCAAAAATGACACTGAAGCTGTGTGTTGTCCTGAAGGCTTAAATGAAGAGGTGTTTGCAATGACTTCCGGAAGGTCAAATACTGTGACCTTGAGATTGGGGTATATTTGTACCAACTCATAAGCCAGAGCTCCAGTACAACCTGTTGAAAAAGTCATTTAAAAAGAAGTCACATCAAATCTTTTCTCTGAGCCTCTGCTAACAGTTGTAAAGACAAGGCTGAATGTAACATTAAAACAGAGGCATCAAATCAGAACTAGAGGTGCTCAGTCAGCTCCTGGTGGAGAGTCCTATGGTACAGTTCTAGTACAAAAAAATACGTTTTAATTATTAAAAGAAAGAAATGAAAGCAGCATACAATGTCAATTCCAAGGAATACCTCCTATATCACAAGCAGATTTAAACTGTGAAAGATCAAATGCAGTGGCCACGTCTCTTGCTGTCAGGTGGGCAATGCTGTGCATGGCAGCCATAAAACGTTGCTTCACTTCCTGGTTGTGATAGTAGTCCTAAAAACATAAAAAGTACAGTAACTGAGTAACTGAAATTCATTTGCATTATGCAAATAAAGCTACATACAACCAAGGCAGTGGATGCACATCATTAATACTAAAAGTGTAGAATGAAAACGTTCCTGTGCAACTTGATCTAGGTGATCCTGTTGTGGGGCAAGGGGATTGGACTGGATGATCTTTTGAGGTCCTTTCCAATCCCTAATGTTCTGTGATTCTGAGATCAGTTAAAAGTGTAATTGGATATCTGCCCATCCAAGTCCTTTGCTGTTTCAAAGAAGCAGATTTTTGCATTTTCTCCAAAACTCTGATCACACGGATGTCTCTTGCAGAGTGTCTCGAAGGACATAGACTTGGCTGGTGTTTAACCTGTTGCTGGTGATGTCCCAAGGGCTATTAAATTCAGCAATTCCACACAATGAAGCTGGGTCAGCGCAGCAAGAAGGTGTAATCTGAAAGAGGCTTTTTAAGAAGCTACTGTGCCTGTGATGCACATTTACTAACCCATTTGCTCCGCAGCAAGATGTCTCCAGAGTTTAATCTGTTTGAAAAGACAAATTGAGGGTTTTTTCCTTTCAGTCTCTTGAAGTATTCCTCCTTTTTCTTGATAGAATCACAAATTGCCTTAGTTTAATTGTGACAATTATTCTCCCATGATAGGAAAGTAACTAGATGATTGGACCATAACTTAAGCCAGAAACGTTAAAGCTCATACTGGGTTTTTTTGATGAGGTGATATACAAACACTCAGTACCAGCACTCCATACCTTTACCTTTGAAATTATACATAAGCTCAAATCCATCTATGTCTCACCTGTGCACAGATTTCCATCAGTTACATCTGGCTTTACAGCTCACATAAAGTGGAAGTACTTCCAGGCTCTGGAATGCAGAGTGCCACAGACAGCCCATATATTCTGCCTGGACATACTATCCCATACACATATGGACCCCAGGCCTGAACTGGTACTGACTTCTGCCACAAGCATCAGCCAAGCAAACTCAAACATCCAGATGTTTAACACAGAATGAGATCCTGTTCACCTACCTTAAAATGCTTAGCTTTCACAGAAATTTAAGCATCTACTGCAGTACCTGTCCCTAAAGCACAGCATACAACCTCCTTTTAAAGTGCCTTTGAAGGATTTAGAGGATAACCTTTGACTAGAGAAGGTTGTGCCCATCAGTAATCTAGCCAACAGAATTTTCTTAATGCTTCTTCAAAACCCCTCATTTGGATCCTGTCTTCACTGCATCAACACAAACCCACTTAAAAACTGCTTTGATTGCACAGTCAGCACAGACTGACCTGGATGCACATCAATACCAAGTGACTGGAATCCAACATGGAAGGACAGTGCATATGACAAGGTTTTTATAACCTGGTGTTACAAAAAGGCCACGTAACTGTAAATTAAACAGGCCCAGAGGTTGCTTTCAGAGTGTGTAAATGGATGAGCCACATCTTAGCAAGATGCCAGCCTTTGAATTTCCCAAGTGCTTGCTCCAGCACTTCAGAGCCTAAAGCTGAAGGGAACAGAAGTCTGGACTACTGAGTTATGTTGAGTTTCCATTTCTGAGACTGACCATCCTTCTTAGACAGTGTTATCTGCCCCAGTTTGGAGCTCCTCACAGCTAGTTTAAATACTAAATAGAGTTTGCATTACCTTAAATAAATCTTCTGCTTTCTTTCCAAAGGCTTGATGGTTCTGCCTGCTGCCTTCTTTGACAGCAGACTCCAAGTGTGTGAAGAGAGGCCAAACATGGTCATTACAGTAGATAATATAGGCATGAAGCGAGTATTCACCATCTGATGCCAGGTAGGTATCTGCTGAATCAGTATTACTGTAACCTTATGAGATGAAAACAATTGAAACCAGCTTTGTTAGAGGCCATTCCTCACCTTGTCACAACCTCCTTTCTGGTAGCTGTAGTGCAGTAAAGTCTCCCTTAAGCTGCTTTTCTCTGGGCTAAACCACCGCAGTTCCCTCAGCCACATCTCTCAGAACTTGTGCTCTAGACCTTTCACCAGCTTCACTGCCCTCCTCTGGACATGCTCCAGTGCTGTTCTTGTAGTGAGGGGACCAAAATTAAACACAGAACTCAAGGTGAAGGCTCATCAGTGCCAAATACAGAGGAACAGCTTTCCAGCCACTCTTCCCCAAGCCCATAGTGTTGTACGGGGTTGCTATCAATCACATGCAAATGATATATTAGAGCTACTACACTTCTTCCTGGGACTGCCCACACAACTTCTTAGAATTTTGTTGAGGGCTAGGTCTAGTATGCAAAAACAGTCTAAGGATTCCTCAAGAGATGTTAGTGTTCTTTAGATAAAGCCCGTCCCCAGGAAAGACATCCTGCTAACAATGAAAGCAAAGCAGCATCAATCCATTCTCCTTTCCCTCAAATCCAAGTTACCCACAATAAGTTGGCCCTGTGACCTTCAAAGCACCTCTTCCAGTCCTACATATATTTCAGAACTATATGCAGCTGGGGGAGGAGAAATTAACTCACCTTGTGGTGTTTTCTCCAGTAGTCCAAGAGCAGTACATGCATCAAGGAGTCTTTCTGTTCCACACACAGAGGTTCCAATATTATTTGCAATATCCACAGCCTTCTGTGGACCTTGAGCTTTCAGATGATCAAACATCTTCAGCTTACAGGCCACAAACAGAGCCTCAGTGTAGAAAAAAATTGTTAGCATGCCATGTTTAAAAAATGGCACCTTTTGCAGAGAGTTATCCTACACAACTACTGTTCTTTAAGAAGTACAACACAATTTATGCAAAATAGAAATGGCCATGATGAGTCTCCTTCCTTCTCAAAGAGTTTCAACTATCTTAGCCAAGATTTTGAAGAGAATACTCTGGAATACAGGCTAAAGATTATGAATGAAGAACATTCTTTACACAGATATTTTGCATAACCCCATCTCTAAAGAGCTAACCATAAAGTCAAACCTTCTTAAGCATCTGAACCAACGCTGACTTTGATTGCCCTAGAGTGTAAGGAACTGGAAAGCTCCACTAGGGCAGCGTAACAGCTTCAGTTTCTATAATATCGCTGTTTTTAGAAAAATGAAGGAAAATGGAGACTAAAACTTGGCAGCACAGCTGTATTACATGCACACCTTGACAGGACACATACACATGCGATGGGGAAGAGAGGGAAGAGAGAACAGCTAGTGCTGAAGAAAATCTCACAGGCAACACAGCCATCTAAGCTGAGATTCCTAACTGAACTTGTAGATCCATGGTAACTAAACCACAGAGCAAAGCTTATGAGATGTGTTAACTCAAAACTGGATCTGAAATTAATTTGCAGTTCTGCAGATACAGTATTTGGAAAGAAACACCTAACCCACGGACCTTCTACAACAGTAGAAACACACAGCAAAGCAATCACATTACTCAGAGAACATTAGGGATTGGAAGGGACCACAAAAGATCATCTACTCCAATATCCCCTCCACAGCAGGATCACCTAGATCAAATCCAGGTGGGTTTTAAAGGTCTGCAGAGATGACAACTCCAGAACCTGCCTGGGCAGCCCCTTCCAGTGCTCTGTCACCCTCTTGGTGAAGAAGTTCCTTCTCACTTATTTGCAACCACAGGCAAACATAAGATACTTAAATCACAAGGCAGTCAAGCAAACTGGGATTGACATTGTTTCATAAAAATCAAATAGAGAAAACTGTGACAGAAAGGTCTGCTGCTCTGTGTCAACATATTTTCTCATCTACATCCTCTTTTTACAGTTTCCTTGGTTATTCCAAGAATGCTGGGATTTCTTATAACCCAGGCTTTCACAATACTGAGCCAACTGCATCCAGTCTACAGCTAGTTGGCTTCCAAGACCCACCCGCTCAGTGTTTGGACCGATACCACCTGGAAGCTGTAAGAACAGGAAACAAGTGAGAAGGTCAAAAACTTGGCTAATCCAAATCACTCTACGAATCTAGTTCAGGGAGAGGAAATAAAATTATGAAAGAAAAACCTCTAAAGGTCTGAGTACCAAGATACTACACAAATTCAGAATGTACTGTGTTTGAGAAAGTGCAATTTATCCCTGATCCCCTCCTGTTCTGAACAGCAACAGCAGCTGTTCAGAGTAAAATAGGTGGCAGCATCTTTGCCTGCAGATTTCACTCTGCTTCATGAAATTCTTGAAGCAGCACTCAAAGATTACAATAGAATAATAATAATTACAAAAGAATAGAATAATAGAATTACACAAGAAATAGAATTTGAGAGCTCTTGTGAAACTAGATGCTTGTGTGCTCTTGTCCCCATTCTAAAGTGGAGAGAATGATGAGTTTTGTCAGATCACAAGAAGCTGTCATTACAACTGGTAATTAATTAGATACAAGCCCTGAAGAAAAGAATTCACACTGGTTCAATATGAAACTCAGCAGGTCATACTATGACTTCACACTGGATTAGTGGGAAAGGAAGGCTTCCATTTCCAACTTCCGCTGTCTTTCACCGCACCAAGCCAAATTCAGCATCACGTAAGTGTAAGCTGTGAACACAACGTGCAACAGAATGCTGATGCTTCTGCATATTTTTATCTCAAACTGAAGAAATGCTAACCATCACCTCACCCATTCCAGCACAAACTTGCTCCCTGTGGATGCATGAGGAAGTTCACAAGGGCAGCAGTCTCTCAGTAGTGCTTTGTGTGCCTGCCAGCAGCACACCCACAGACCTACAGTGACCCTGCTATGGTTTTCCTTCAGATTCAAGTACAACTTTCTGCTGTTCCAGCAAAACCACTGTCCACTGTTTGCACACTGCCCTCCATCCCCCCTCAGATTTGCTGCATCTTTAGTGTCACGTTTGACATTTCACTGCCACTTCAGCAATTTTTCCACTTCTCCCTAAAACGAGAATGACTTGATAGACATCAATGATCTAGGAAGAATGATGGTTCACTTCACCTCCTCTGCTACTGTCCTCACTGCACTAGAGCTGCCAGCAGAAAACTTGGCAGCATTTAAAATGTCCACCTACTCGTTTCACATCAGACTTGTCTGCTACACAGAGCATGTGCTCTTCTGTTGTAAACTGTTAATGTGTATGTCTCCATGAGGCAGTGCATGGAGATTATCACCTCAACACACATAAAAAACATCCTTAATAAGGAATAAAAAAAACACTTAAGGTTCTCCACAGAATCCTAATGCTAGGCACTAAAATGTAGAAAGGAAATATAATACATCCAATTCTCATCACAGTTTTCAGTCAGCTAAGTCAACTATTCATTGCTTTCTTTGGAGAGGACATAAAAGAGGTCTTCCTGCTTGACTGTGCTCTTGTGATCAGCAAAAAAAACAACCCCCCAACCAAAACAACAAGCCCAACAACTTATTTTCCCCTCAACATGACAAAAAAAATTCTATCAAACGGGTTACTGAAAATTCATAGGATAAAACCAAATACAAAAGAACCCCTGAGCTTGCACTGCAATGGAAGTTCCAGCTATCTTAGGTACTTCAGTGGCCCTTTTGTACCGATTTTAATACATTCTTAGCCCAGCTCAAATTTTCCTGTATTGAAGTCACATGAAACAATCAGATTAGCCAAAGTAACGGGTAGCTTTGTTTCCATTACCTTTGAAGCTCTAAAACCATCCATGAGCTCTAGAATTTTAGATGGAAGTTTGGCTGCAGTGTTCAACACTCCATTCTGGTTTTCAACAGGTACCGCAAAACCAGTTGTGACACTGGAACGGTTTTCGGTGTGCGCCCCACTGCTAGCACCCATGTGCTCTGTGAGGTTTGAAGATTCAGTTTCTCCATCGCTGAGATTCTCAAAAGTGTCCACAGAAGGGATAGAGTCATACTTTTTATGTTGGATATTATGTTTAGAAGGTGGAGAGTACAATTCTGAGAGCTTTTTGCAGAAGTGATTGAGAGGGAATCCCATCACATTCAAGAAATCTCCGTGGACATACTCAACTAACATTCCTCCCAGGGCCTGGATTCCATATCCACCAGCTTTGTCCCTGGAAGAGAGAAAGCAACAAAGGTTAAAAGTAAAGGTAGCACAGAGTGCAAATAATCTACCAGTACTGCAGAGCCTGGAATAAAAACTACTGTATTCAAAATAGAGGTGGATTAAATCTCAGAACATTAGGGATTGGAAGGGACCTTGAAAGATCATCTAGTCCAATCCCCCTGCCACAGCAGGACCACCTAGACCAAGTCACACAGGGTCGTGTACTAGGACATCACATAGGGACATGTATCTCTAGTTACTAAGGTCTTTGTTGCAGACAGCCCCAGAGCCATCGTCACCCAAGCAGGAGGTACACCAGCTGACCCCAGTCAGACTGCATTGCCACACAGTGTGTACACAGCATTCTCCAAGTCCTGACAACTAAATAAGGCAACAGCAAACGTCACCAAGATCAACATTTCCACAGGGTGACCCAGCCACATACTGACCTTTGCTCTATTCCACAAAAGGCTAAAGGGCCTTTAGGAATATGTTAGTTCCCAAAGCAGCTCACCCTAAAGAAGACCCCTTAGAGCTGCATCCTGCAGATGTCAGTCACAGGAATACCTGGCCATGTTCCTGTGTAACTTTGATCTAGGTGGTCCTGCTGTGGCAGGGGGATTGGACTGGATGATCTTTTGAGGTCCCTTCCAATCCCTAATGTTCTGTGATTCCTTGAAGGATCAGGGACACAGGACTTTATTAAGTGAGAGCAACATATTCAGATACAAAATCCACTATCTTGTTCAGCTCTATCCAGTTCCTGTGCCACTTTCTGAGGAATGAGTTGTGATTCACAACACTCTGCTCTCAGACATCATGGTAATACTAGCAAGTGGAACAGAAATGCCTTTTCACAAAAAGTAACCTTGGAAATCTGATTTGTCTTTAGGTGTAATCATGCAAATACCACTGTAATGAAAATGCACAAAAGCACATAAGCTGTAGAAGACCCAACAATTCTGCTGTTCACATTTAAGGAACAAGGTGATTAGAACAAAGCTTACTACATGATAAAACCCAAAACTGAAAGCTTAAGTCAGCAAGCTCTGAAACCAAAGGTCAGTCAGTCTTCGATCTATTAACTTCTGGTAGTATAGAATCACATCAAATACTTGTAAAAGAAGATTACTACTACACAAGATAGATTGTAGATTTTCCATCTTATCATTCAATCAGAACCAGCTCTTTACATTTTTAGAATGTAGTTCTGGATTCCCTAATAGTCTCTTAAGACAAACAGATAAATGGGTACCTCAGGAAATGGGATTTCTGGATTTCTGTAAACCAGGGAATAGGGCTTTTCCTTTAATCTTGCATTTTCAACACCACTGAATAGCTTTGTCATTGTTTAAGTATTTTTATAACACACTTAACACCATTTGAATTAGGAATATTCTAATGACTAAAAAGTCTCTGCATTTTGAAATGAAGTTAGCAGTCCAGCAGAATGAAGTCATCCTGGTGTTTGCTGACAGGGAGGCAAAAACCATTGCGACCATCAAAAGCAGCAGTATCATACTCCCAGCACAAGGACAGGAGCACAATTGGCCACATCTTGTTGTTTATTTTTATACTGAACTTCACATTTGTTATTGGATCCTGAGTAGGATTCTCTACTATAGTTACAGCTTCTAGTCTAAAGCTATGAGGCTGTGTAGTTAGTTCCATTGGGTTTGCTATGCTAAAACCCAGAATATATCAGTACTTACACAGCTGTGGTTGATCTGACTGGCTTTTGTGACTGGGTACTTTTATTAGCACAGCACTAACTACAAGACTGCATTTTAGACACTACATATAGTACTAGTTAATTATAGATAATATATGATAGATAGATAATGCATTATGCCTTATTCATACTTTATGTCAGCCATATCCTCTTAGAATTAGCCCCTGTGTAATCAGTGATTGAGTTTTAAACTGCTGGATACCAATTTAGCCCTCACTGTAAAAAAAGAACTCAGTCCATTCCTCAACAGCCCAGAGGAGTCCATTTTATTTTGATTTTTCATGTGATCTTGTAAAGTCTTCACAAAATTAAATCACCAGTAAGAAAATAAACAAATGGCTACTTTAACTGCAGTAATGTTTAGCATCACAGAACATTAGGGATTGGAAGGGACCTCAAAAGATCATCAGGTCCAATCCCCCTGCCACAGCAGGATCATCTAGATCCAGTCGCACAGGAACATATCTAGGAGGGTTTTGAACGTCTCCAGAGAAGGAGACTCCACAACACCCCTGGGCAGCTTCTTCCAGAGCTCTGTCACCCTTGCTGTGAAGAAGTTCCTTCTCATATTGATGTGGAACCTATGTTCCAGCTCCCACCCATTGCTTTTTGCCCTATCATTGGGTGCCACTGAGCAGAGTCTTGCTCCATCCTCCTAACACCCACCCTTTCCATATTTATCAACATTAATAGGGTCACTCCTCCCTCAGTCTCCTTTTTTTCAGGTAAAAAAAAGAAAATTAATATTCAAAGCCCATTCCTTTCAAAGTGCAGAAGCTCTGAATTATCTGCAAGTGACAGAACAAGCGTGACCACAATGGTCCCACCATGGTTTCACAGAAAAACTGTGCAGGAAGGAACAAAACATGAAGCGTCCCTACCTACCCATGAGAGATTTCTTACTGTTTTGCATAAATTATAGGGCACTGTGTAAGGTAGTTCCTTTGCAAGGCCGGAGAAAATGCTGCCTATCTTGATTACATGAATAAAGATTGGCTCCTGCTCCAGAGAGCAATGAACCTTTGGTCCCTGAGAAACCCTTGCTGTCACACACCCCATTTAGCAGAAAGAACAGAGTTATCCAGTGCTGCTCACGAGCTATTTTACTGCTGAAGCATATTTTCTTCCAGAGGAAATACTAAAAGTGTTCCAAAATACCTTTCAACTTGACATTTTTTCTAAAAATTCGTGGTCATTTCTACTTCAAACTGAAGCTTTATGACCAGCTGCTTAGTAAAGATCACTTACTGAAAATCTAACTAGGAATCTCGGTTATAAATTGTGTTCTTGCCAGAACATTCTTCTCTGCATAATCCAGTTTAGCTTCAGTCTTTTTAACAAGCCAGGGAGCTGACATGTTCAAAAATTATGCCTCATTTACACAAAAGCACCGAAATAAGTCCCACGCTTGCACTGGTTCCCCTTTCCTGGGTAAAACATGACTGTATTTGTTTTATAACACAAATTACTTTAAAAAGCACCATGACTCATTCTCACACAGGCAGAGGTGAAGTTACAAAGCCAGTAGTTCACCTTGGATCACCAGATACACAGTCCATAGCTGTAACTATGACCTCGATGAAGCTTCAGCTAGCACAAAGGCAAAGCATGTTCTGTAAAGCCACAAGCATTGCCTTGTTCTCTCCAGTCAGCTGTTTTCTATAAGAAAACCAACAATCTAGTCAACTTCATGTTAGAAGTTCAGCATTCTCTTCTCATCCTATTTCTTCTGTGGAATCAGTGTTGTCTGTAAGTAACTAGTCAACTACGATGGGAACAAAAACACATAAGAGACAATAATGGACAGGAACATGTACAGTGGCCACGAGGTTAAATGAAAATTAAATTGGCATTTCTTGAATCACAGCAATGACATTCTGATAAACTAAACTGATCAATTTCTAGGTTTTTTTTCAGTAGTTATCCCCGATTGCCCCATACCCACAGTTAACTCAATTCAAGCTCCCTGAATACCTCTGTTAACAGAGAAGCAATTGTATGTTGAACGAGCGTTTGCTCTCACCCAGAGCATTTCAGCAGCCTTCAATTCTCAAATTCATTGGGGGACTAAAAAGCAAGCTCACTTTCCCTGGAAGACTGACAGACAGCTCTAGACAAGAGCAGAATACCCACCTCACACCACCCACGCTGTCCTTTATCACATACACACAGCAATATTTCACAGAACAGAGGACACAAATGTTGATGCTGATGGTTATTATGGACCCTGAGACCTATTTTCAAGTACTGACAGCTTCAGGGGTTTACTCACATGGGCTCCCCGCTGTGAATGTACTCCCACAAGAGCTCTTCAGACAGGTCAGAAAATTTTACTTTAGTCTCTTCATAGAAGTCAGTGACTTGTGTTTCTAGCTGAGAATCTACAGAACGGAAGAGGTCTTATTAGAAACAGAAACTGTAGATCAAGGGGCAGAACATCTCAGACCGATTTCATATTAATTTGATTTCTTTTGCTTTTTCTGCTTTCAGAACCAGTCTTTCTAAAAAGTCTGCTGTACCATCTAATCCTCCTTTTGTATTTTGTGTATGCCTCCTGTGTTCAAACTGGATACGGTAAGAATATTGGCTTTGGTGGAACTTTCTTATTTTATAGATTTATAAAGGTAATTCTCATCCTGAGTAAGCAGCCAATTCAGACTGCACGTGAAAAGCTTCCATCCTGCTTCTTCACAAGTTCTTCTAGCACTAACTTAAATTAAAATACTGAGTTTAACAAAAAAATGACACATGTACCTTTACTGCTGCAATGTATAATAGCCACTCCTGTGAAAACACTGTGTTCTTTCCCACTCAATCTGTCAGGGGAAAAAATGTGCATTAAGCAACAGTTTTATGAAGTCTGTCACATGCAGAAGTGTTCTGTCAGATGGCAGTTGTACAGCCTGAGAAACAGACTATTATATTAACGTGCCACTTGATGGCTCTGACATGTATCCTAATTACAAGCATTTTATTTGATTTTTAAAGTTTAAACAAAGGTGAAAAGACATTGGCAAAACAAAAGAGTGCTACCAAGAGAGTTAATCTTTTTCAGTCTTCAAAACCTTATTTGTACTGATGTCCACAAAGTAATCCACAGTACCAGCTTATTTACTGTACACTGGGAGAAGTGAGCATTCCAAATCATAGAATCAGAGACTCAGTAAGGTTAGAAGAGACCTCCAAGATCATCCAGTCCAACTGTCATGCCAACGCCACCCTGCCCACTAAACCCCAGGGCCACAGCTGCTCGTTTGTTGAACCCCTCCAGGGATGGTGACTCCCCCACTCCCTGGGGAGCCTGTTCCAATTCCTGACTGTTCTGTCAGGGAAGAGTTTTCTCCTGATGTCCAACCTAATGCATAAGAAAAAGTCAATCAGCAAAAGCATTTATATTAGAGGCACTTTAACTGAAAGCTGGCAAAAAAAATTAGGTGACACAACCCAGTCCAAACAAGTGATGGGTAACTAGAGCTTTCACACTCATGTCATCCATAAATGTGCTCAGGGATCCCATGGCAAGCCAGAGTAGCAGAGCCAGAGCGTAGAGGAAGAGTCTGTTCTTCCTCTTGCCCTACACCTGTCTGCCTTCTCTTGTCGTGGCTCCAGATTGCCACACTGTGGCTGATTAATACATTTAACACCCTCAAAATTAATCAGAGTTACTGAGGCTGGAAAAGGCCTCTAAAAGGCCACTACTTTTAAGTAAGTAACACACTACAAAGGATCAAAAATTCAGCCTAAGCCATCAAATAAAAAATAAACCCAAATAGCTTCACAGAACAAAACCCCAAAACATCCTACTGAGCTACCTGTACTTTCTCTTTAGGAGTTGTATGCAAACTGGTGAATCGAGCCGTGCACCTTTTGTGTTTTGCCCCTATAAACTAGAAGTTTGACTAGAGGATTCATCACATCCAGCAGGGACTCTGGACTAGATGTCCCCAACTGTGATTCTGTGATTTCATCCTTCAGAAAGGAAGTGACTAGTTATTCAGTTGGTCTTAAATAAAAGGAGAGAGCTTTAAGACAGCATTAAGCTTGGAGGGAAAAGTGTCCTTTAGAAAAAAAGCAGAAACTTCAAAAAAAGGGACAAGACTGATTAAAGTAGATTTTTCCTCAGTTAAACTATAGAATCTAAACCAACTATTCATGCACACATGTGCTTTTTTGCACATCCAATATTCTTCCACTAAACATCAAGCTTCAAGCTGCCACTTTAGTGGTTGTGTCCTCTTTCCCATCACGATTTTTCTCCCTCTCTCCCCAACTCATACCAGCTGAGGCATCCGTGTAGTATATTGACATGACTCTAAACTCTAAAAACAAATCCAAGCAAAGCCAAAAATTGTTCATCACATCAGGTGGACTGGACTAGATCTTTCGAGGTCCCTTCCAGTCTCTAATGTTCTGTGATCCCCGAGTGGTTTCCTAAGCTGAGGGAGTAAGGACAAGCAGCTACAGGTAACATACAGGCAGGTCTGTTTCTTGTTTCAGTGGCAGGACTGCCCTACACCATCTAGAACAGATTGGAAAGTGTGTGTCCACTCTTCATACACATAATCAAGGAGTCTGTACAGCATCTTTTGAAACCTGTTAATGCACACATTTGGAAGCCTTGACAGCTTCTTCTTTGGAAGCCTTGACAATTACAGACCTTGACAGCATCCTGTATGCATCTTGCTTATCAACAGGTTTCTCCAGGATCTCCTCATCCACAGCCTAAAACAGAAAGACAGTGAGTTTGCTGTTTTATTCTCTCTTCAGGAACTGAGGTCAGTAATGATTCAGGACTTCAAACATAAGTCTGAGTAGCACAAGCAGCACTAGTACTTTGGTAGAACATGTAATTTAGTGTCAGGCACACCAAGTGCAACACTCTACTGTCTAGTGGCTGCAGCTCTCAAACAAAGGGTAATTAGGCTTATTATGCTCTTAACTATTCACTGTCTCTGGGGAGACAAGTATAGAGAGATGCTCTCTAGAAGGCACAACACTGAGCAGGTCACATAGTCTGGACTTCTAGACATTCAACTGCCTGAGAACAGAGTTCTAGAGGATCCAAGACAATGCTTACACAATACTCATGTCTCTGTGTAAACAGCAGCAAGGCTTCTAGCACTCAAGATACCAAAAATGGCCTCCTTGGGAAAAACACCCTAAACCTCATGCCCACAAAATCCAAAGCACACATCATACTGCAGGTGTAACTTCAACTTTAAGCCCAAAGACACTTGTATTTTCCACACCTGTCATAAATTCAAACAATGCTACACCACAAAACACCTCTTACCACAATGGTGTCTGCTCCTATGACAACATCAGGCGTTCTCAGGTGTTTCTGCAAAGGCATAACAAAAGAAATTCCTCAGAAGTAGAAAGAACAAAAACCTTTGAAAGCTTACAAAAACACAAAGCCACCGGTCTCCTTTTGCACAGCTCACAAAATAGAAATATTTGTATTGCTAGAGAAGCAAGGAAAACAAGAGGCTTGAATGGACCATTCTCAGGTTCATTCTCATGAACACGGACATCCAGGACAGAACTAACTGAATTCTCAAAAGCCAACCTGGTCTTCAAGGTGGCAGACAGAGTTCCTTTAAAGAAAGAACCCAGTGTACAGAAGCCAGGGAGTACAGCCCTCTAGGATCATTTTTCCCAGTCAAGTTTTGCTGAAGTAAAAAGCACCTCTCTTTAGTTACCCTTTGTTTACCTCTCCCAAAAAGGAGCATACAGTGCATTTCATAGAATCATAAAGGTTGGACAAGACCCTTAGGATCATCGAGTCCAACCATCAACCCTAAGCCACAAGTTCACCCCTAAAACCATATCCCCCAACACTACATCTAAGCAACTTTTAAACTCATCCAGGGATGGGGACTCAACCCCCACCCTAGGCAGCCCATTCCAGTGCCTGACCACTCTCTCTCCAGTAAGAATTTTTTCCTGATGTCCAGTCTAAATCTACCCTGTTGGAGCTTGAAGCCCTTCCCCCTGGTTCTGTCACTAATTACCTGTGAGAAGAGCCCAGCACCAGCATCTTTACAGTGTCCTTGCAGATAGTTGTAGAGAGCAATGAGGTCACCTCTTAGCCTCCTCTTCCTTGAACTTAAGCAGCCCCAACTCTCTCAATGTCCCCTCAGATTGATTCTCCAGACTCTTCCCCAGCTCCACTGCCCTGCTCTGCACTCGCTCCAGCACCTCAATGTCTCCCTTGTACTGAGGTGCCCAAACCTGGACCAAGTACTCGAGGTGCAGCCTCCCCAGTGCTCAGTTTCAGGGAACTGAGGGAATTTGATGGAATTGAGAGGTAAGGGTATACAAAGATTCCTTGTTGTATTTTCCTGCCTTTAAACTGCAATCTGTCCTTGTAAATTAGTTTCCATTTACTGGAGTATTATGAGGCATAGTTTTTACTCAATACAAGAAGACAGAAAATTCTGTGTTTGCAGGGAGGTGATTTTTCTATCGAAAGGCTGTCAATGTGCTTTAAATAGCTTTATATGAACTACTTAAATTCAAAAACGTTCAATAGTTTTTGAATTTAAAAATTTTAAGTGAACAGACTTCATTTCAAAAATCCTGCACAAAGAAGCATTTTGAAATCCACCGGTCTAGCACTATCAACCAGCAGAGTGTTTTGCAATGAGACCCAAATGCAAGTCAGTCAGTGAGGCCAGGTTTAAAATCCACTTCCCTGATGTCAAACCATTCTCTGAAAAGACACTGATGGAAACCCAGATAACGATTTACACTGGAGATGATGCAATATTTACTCTGAAGAATGGGGGCATCTGGCAACACTGTTGGTTTAAAGTGTTCAATACCTTTTCCACCACTAGTTCAACAAACCTGAGCTCTGTTAAGAGATCACTGTGCTACATTTTGTGGGATTTAGTCAGCCAGGCTTCAAAACGGGTTCTGGTAGACAACACCTTATATACTCAAGCACAGTGATCACAGCCAAGAGCAGAAGTCAAATATGCTACTGATAGTGTATCACTAGTTTTGGTAATATTTAGGACACAAAACTGATGCCTTGACTACATAACCCAAGGTCATGTTGGTGTCTCTCTTCTTAAAATGAAATAGGTTGTTTCCTTGTCTAGAGTGCTTTGTCTTGTGCTTACTTTCAGCACCTCTGTACTCACAAATTTGGAGTCAGCTCTTGTCACAACTGCTCAACTAAACCAGTGTTCAGTGAAAGCACTGGACTCACATCAGTCTTTTCCCACAGAATCTGCCTCTCACAGTCCACAAATAGCTGGAATGAACATCTGTCCAGCCACACGCCTGACTGTTGGAAGGAGTTACCAAGAACACATCCCAAGCAAAAAAAGGTATGCTGCTGACAAGAGATGCAGGCCACTTCTGCTTGTGGCAAGTCTGAGTGAGACCTTCTTTTGATTAGGTGTGACACTCGGGGAAGTGTCTTTCACAAACAACAGAAAAGCATCCATTTCCTTTCAGCAGGGAAAACATACTCAGGGCTCACCTAACAAGTACGTGCAGTTTAAGCCACAGCAACACACAGCACTTAAAAGATCAAAACCTCATTGCCAAATAGTTGGTAACTTACCACGTGCATTCTGTTTGCTACTTCAAAAGCTTTGTGCTTTGCTGTTTCCACGGCATACTCATAAGGGGCTGCAAAAGATGACTTTTCAAGTGTCTCCTTAAACCAGGATGGAACCACCTCAAACCGCAGGCCCTGTGACAAAGGAAAGCAATGCAGTCAATCCAATCTTGTCATTAAAAATTGCTTCCAAGACATCTTAAGCAAGCAAAGAATTTTGGTTTTGCTCTTTGCACTTTAACACTCCTCCCTCAAAACACCAAGGAGGGAAAAAAGCAATTGCATTACTGTGTCTGGTGCCTACACATTATTTGTGTGCAGTTCAAAACAAAAAATCCTATCAGACTTTTTAATCCAATTACTTAATTTTAGTCCAATAATTTAAACTGGTACATTTACTTGCTTTTACCCTTATTTGTTAGAACCTAATCACATTAGTAATGTCACCGTTTCCCCCTATAAATATCTAACAGTATAAAACATAGGAGGCTACACATAAATGTGAGAAGGAGCTTCTTCACACTGAGGGTTACAGAGCACTGGAACAGGCTGCACAAGGGGGTGGTGGAGTCTCCTTCTCTGGAAGAAATACTTAAAACCCACCTGGACATATTCCTGTGTGGCTTCATCTAGGGGATCCTGCTAACACAGGGGGGATTGGACTAGATGATCTTTTGAGGTCCCTTCCAATCCCTAATGTTCTGTGAAACCTACGCATTATAAACACACTAACTGCAGGCTTTTAATTAAATCCATGCACAGCACTTTGTGCCTACACTTTGTGTGAAAAACCAACTCACCTGTTCTTCTAATTTCTTGCTTTCAGGTTCTACCTGCCCATTTGCTACACCCAGCACACTCTGTGTTTCCAATCCCTTAGGGCACTGCAACTTTAGTTCAACTTCTCCCATGATCAACAGTAACACTAACTGACAACATAAACTAACATAACATAAACAAAACAGACTAACAACATATGCTAACATAAACAAAATAGACTAACATAAACAAAACAGACTAACAATGTAAAGTAGCTGCAGTGTAACACTCGAGTGCCATTCAAAACCTCCTGCAGCCTGCTGAGCAAGGTCCACACATTTGGGATCAGGAGCTGAACAGTCTGAATGATGGGTTACAGCTTCCTATCACAGAACACCAGGGACTGGAAGGGACCTCGAAAGATCATCCAGTCCAATCTCCCTGCCAGAGCAGGATCACCTAGACCAAGTCACACAGAAACATGTCCAGGTGGGTTTTAAATATTTCCTCCAGAGAAGGAGACTCCACCACCCCCTGGTGCAGCCCGTTCCAGTGCTCTGTCACCCTCACGGGGAAGAAGTTCCTTCTCACATGGAACCTCCAATGTTCCAGATCACACTCACTGCCCCTTGTCCTATCACTAGATGACAGTGGGAAGAGCCTGGCTCCATCCTCCTGACACCCACCCGTCACATATTTACAAGTTTATATTCCTTTGGCCCCCCAGTTCAGTCCAGCTCCCCGGTTATTCTACTTCTTGGTCATAATACTTCTGCCCCTTTTAAAGTCTTCCACACCTGTCAGCAGTGATTACGCCGCTGTTCCGCGGCCCGGTGGCGGATTTTATTCGCTTACACCACCCCTGCCATCAGAGCACTCGAGGGCACCCCCACACCGACAGGGTCCTACGCAGAACTGACCCACACGTACGTCCTCGAAGAAGGGACCGGGCCAAGAACCGGGCTATAAACACCCCATTAACACTCTCCTGAGGGACACAACCGCGGCCACACACGAGCTCTCGCAGACCGGGAGCCCTGCGGGCGCCGCCGCCCCGAGCGGCCCCGGCCCGGGCTTGTCCCCGCCCTGCGCTACCGGGCCCGGCCGCACTCACCGCGTTGGTGAGGATCTCCTGCCGGCGCGGCGAGGCGCTGGCCAGCACCACCCGCTTGCCGACCAGCTTCCGCAGCACCGGGTTCAACACCATTGCTGAGCCCACAGTCCGCCGACTTACAGGACGGGGCCGGGAGGAGCGGACGGGTCGCGGCGGCGGCAGGTTTATATGGCGGCGGGGCGGGGCCGCTGAAGCGGGCGGAGGAGGCGCTGCAGGGGGAAGGCGGCCGGCGGGTAGGTTTAGCCGCAGGCTGGCACTGCCTCGGGGATTCCTGGGTGTTAAGAAGTAGCTATTATCGTATAATGATGCTTTAGGTTGGAAGAGACCTTAAAAATCATCTGCTTCCAACGGCCCTGCCACGGGCAGCATCGCCTCTCGCCAGGCCACGTTGCCCAGAGGCCCACCCAGCCCTGCCTTGAACACTTCCAGGGAGTGGGCATCCACAACTTCTTGGGCAACCTGTTCCAGTGCCTCACCAGCCCCCTTGAGGTACTGAAAGGCTGCAATAAGGTCTTCCCAGAGCCTTCTCCACTGCCTGAATCATCTCGGCTCCCTCAGCCTGTCCTCACAGCAGAGCTGCTCCAGCCCCCTGATGATCTTTGCAGCCCTCCTCTAGCCCTACTCCAACAGGTTCATGTCTTTCATATGTTAGGGTCTGGGGACCCTAACATATGATCCCATTTGGGGTGGAATACAGTAGAACAGCAAAGTCACCTCACCTGTCATGCTGGCCACACTTCCTTTGATGCAGCCCAGGATGCTTTGGCTTTCTGGGCTGCAAGAGCACATTTCCAGCTCATGTCCAGCCTTTCATCCTCTCGTACACCAGGTCCTTCTCCACAGAGCTGCTCAAAATCCACTCATCCTCTGATTTGTTTTGCAGACTCAGAGAACATCAAGGATGGGAAGGGACTTCAACAGATCGTCTAGTCCAATGCCACTGCCACAGCAGGATCATCTAGATCAAGTTGCACAGGAACATATCCAGGTGGGTTTTAAATGTCTACAGAGAAAGACAGAACAGCCCTGGCTAGAGAGAGCAGCTGCTCTTCCTGCCAGTCAGTCATGGAACATGGTTTGGTCTCTACTGACCTGCAAGTGGGCAACAAAACCCATCTTTCCCATTAACTTAGGAGTAAGACAAGCATTGACTTGCCTCCCTTGGCCGAGTTCTGCTTGTACACTTCTCCCCTTTTTTCCCACAACAGACTTATTAAAGGTAAAATAAATAAAGAAATAGGTGGAATTTCTACAGACCTCTTCTCCATGAAAGTGTCTAAAAGTGGAAGGCACTAAAAGGATTTTCTAAAGTGAACAAAAAGAGCTACAGCTTGTTTATTATTATTTTCTGGAGTCATTTTAAAGTTTGTAATTCGGATAAACTCACATGACAGAGTGATCTAGTTTATATAAAAGGCAAAACCATTAAATGCATGTGTTCATTTACCTTTATCTTATTTATGTTGGTCTAAATCTCAAGTCAAAGACCCAAAAGGCTAAAACACACCACATAAGCTACCACAGTCAGTGGAGTAATCGCGGTTCACTGCTCTACAGCAGCTTTGCAGAAGTCAGGGAGAGCAAGTGTGAGGCCGCAGCTTGCTGACCCAGGTGAAGATCAATGACACCAGCAATCATCAGAAAAAATTTCTGTCTCGGCTGACTGTGCTAGTCAAAGATTAGCTTGCCCAAGGTTGGTTGTGAAACTGTTGGCTTTTACAAATACCCAAGGTATTTTGAACAAAAGCAAAATAGCAGTTTGAGGCCTGAACTGCAGAGATCTTTCCTCGATATTTCTGTTCTGGGCTTCTCTGTTTTTCTTCCTATGCTTTTCTCCACTATGGCCACCACAGGAATACCTTAGGGTATCTAAAGAGCACTATGATAATCAAATGATTGTGTCTACTTTTATGTAGATCACAGTCAGTGCAGGTTTTGCAGCCCGGATGTGTTATTTGGCTGAGTTACCTGTGCAAGCACAAAATCAACTTGTTTGTGGAACAAACAATGCCAAGGAAGCTGGGTGTCTTTAGCTTGGAAAAAAGGAGACTGAGGATTGACCTTGTTAGTCTATATAAATATGGAAAGGGAAAGTGTCAGGAGGATGGAGCCAGGCTCTGCTCAGTGGCATCTAATGATAGGTGTGAGCTGGAACATGGGAGGTTCCACATAAATAAACAAGAAGGAATTTCTTCACGGTGAGGGTGACAGAGCACTGGAAGAGGATGCCCAGGGGGGTTGTGGAATCTCCTTCTCTGGAGACGTTGAAAACCCACCTGGACATGTTCCTGTGCGACTTGGTGTAGGTGATCCTGCCCTGGCAGGGGGATTGGACTGGATGATCTTTCGAGGTCCCTCCCAGTCCTTGATGTTCTGTGATTCTGTGAAGTGATTTCCCAGATGAGAACATGCTGGAGCTCTCAGGACTGTGTTCATTCTTTAAATCTCCACAAGAGGGCGCTGCACGCCACCATTTCTCTACTTGCTTGCTGCACACTTGCACTTCAAAGCAGCTGTAGAGAGCTGTAACTTCCAAGGACCAAGGACCACTCATCACAAACACTTGAAATCCTAGTTCTCAAGGATCAGGATTATTTAATGTAGCTGGATATGCATGCAGAAGCCTACACACAGCACACTCAGCACTAATATTAATAAGGGAAGACCTTATTGGTGCTGCAGTGCTGAAACTTTTTGAAGGAGAAAAGAAACATTGCACCTCTGTAGAGTTTCTAATTGAGAACTGAGTTTCTAATTGAGGTAGATAGACTTTGTACAGGTGAATAATGTGAAGAGGCTTCCAGTCTTATATATTAACTTATATAATAATATAACTCTTGAACCTGGATTTTTTTTCTGAAGCCAGATGGGTTAGGGAAGGTGCGAAAGATCATAGAATCATTAGGAATTGGAAGAGACCTCAAAAGATCATCCAGTGCAATACCCCTGCCAGAGCAGGATCACCTAGATCAAGCTGCATAGGAACATATCAAGGTGGGTTTTAAACTTCTCCAGAGAAGAAGACTTCACAACTCCCCTGGGCAGCCTGTTCCAATGCTCCGTTACTCTGCAGCTCATTTAGATGTTTCCTGAGACGCTTAGGAATATTATTTCCCAGGCCAGGAGCCTGCATGGCTTTCCCTCACATGAAGAAACTACTGTTATGAGCATGAAGATGCAAAATCCAAAGACAGCTGTCAAACGAGGGGTGGGTGAACCATCCATTTCTGCAGTGCTGAGCTGATACACAGAGTTATGTTTGATCTTGCAAAGTCCCTTCCAATCCCTATTGTTCTGTGATTCTGTGATATATTATGATTCATAGTGATCACTGCTGAGCAACATGGTTTTGTACACAAAGCTATGACTTCACCCTTGGTAATGCTCAGTTTCTCCCTCAGACTTCTACGCTGTCATGAACACCTTTGGGTAAGTAGCAAGTACCATAAGGAACTCTTCAGAGAAATACCAGTCTGATGCTTAGCGACATAACCAATGATATTTTAAACACTTTGAACTGGGAAAAAATGGGGCTACCTTGGTCCTCCCCAGCTGTTCTGCTCCTTGCTGGGAGTGGGACAGCACAGGCTGCCAGCCCTCATCAGAAGCACACTGAGGTTTAAAAATACTTATATCTGGTGCACCTCTTGGGGAAGGAGAAGTTAGCGACATCTCAGTCATGTATTGCTGCTTTTCAAATTTGTGTGAAAGAGGTAAGCTGATGCCTGCTTAGAATATATATAAAGCAAATCAACCTTGAAAATGCATGGGGAAAATAAGAGACTTAAACTGACAGAGATGTATACAAAAACACAACAGAAATGGTAAGCAGATTAATTTTATTTATTGACTTTGTTTCCCTAAGCTTGGAATTTTCTTCTATATGGCAAACAAAGGAAAGAATCTTAAGCCATGTCTTTTCTTTTTTTATTAATATATATACAAAAAAGTAGAGTCATAGATTAAATTGCCAAACAATAAGGGAAAAAACCCACCCCAAACAAAATACCCACCAAAAAAATCCAAACTCCCCAAAACCAAACAGAAGCTGATCCATGTTTTCTCAGGAAAATGACATTAGCCACAGAGGCAATCAAGTCAGCATGTTGCCCAGGTTGTACAGTCTTCAAATCAAAGACTACACAGACATGAAGTTTTCAATAACCATTCATCTGGCCACAGGGACACGTTTTTTTTAGATGGGAGGATGGAGCCAGGCTCTTCTCAGTGTCATCTAGTGATAGGACAAAGGGTAGTGAGTGTGAGCTGGAACAGAGGAGGTTCCATATAAATATCAGAAGGAACTGCTTCCCAGTGAGGGTGACAGAGCGCTGGAAGGGGCTGCCCAGGTGGGTTGTGGAGTCTCCTTCTCTGGAGACGTTTAAAACCCACCTGGCCATGTTCCTGTGTGACTTGGTCTGGGTGATCCTGCTCTGGCAGGGGGATTGAACCAGATGATCTCTCGAGGTCCCTTCCAGTCCCTCATGTTCTGTGATTCTGGCGCAGAGTTGCTCCAGTTTAAGGTTCAATTCTCATGTATCCAGTTGAAAATCTGGCTAATAATCCACACCATCACCGTAAGGAAGACAAACTCACTGTCTGTGCACTACACAAAGCTAAATTCTCTGCTGAGGAGGGTGGTGCTTCAGAGCCTAAGGGGAAGTGGCACAAATCACTTGTTGATACCAACCAGGTGCAAGCAGCAGCATTATTACCACAGCAGGTCAAGGTGAGAAAACCTGTTTTCTTAAATAACCTCCCTCCCACTGTCCTGAGAAAGTAATAACTTTGAGAAATGAAAATATAATACACTCATTAGCTGATGTAGTCTCAAAGGTTGATAGTTCTAGCTCTCTCCTTTAATTTAATGAGATATTTTGCTATTACAAAATTGAAATAAATAGTGTGAGTCAACCTAACCTTTTCAAAGGTCAGTGCAGTTTTGTTCTGGTGAACAGCTGGATGTTGTGGTGAATTCACAGTGGCTACACATTCATGGCAAAATGACAAGCTATTTTTTACCCATTCTTTCACAGAAATACAAAAAGAGAGAAAGCAATACTTTTAAAATAAACCCCACAAAATCAAAACAGACGAAACCCCCAGCACATTGCTTAAAAAAATAGTTCCCTTTCTCCAAATCCAGCTTCAGTGGTTCATAGAGGGTACTGTTTCACGTTCACTGAGAATCACAAGCCTTGAGTTAAACACTGAGGTCACACAACGTGAAGGCAATGCTTGTTCTAAACACATCTCTTGGGTTCTTGCAGAAGGCCAGTCTCCAATTCCCAGTGCTGGGTTTGGTTCAGCACCTTCTGGAATAAGCTCTGTTCCTTTAATGCTTCCAGTTCTGACCAGGAAATACTGAAGTATGGCTGGAGTTTTGTCCCTGGAGCAAGTTATTTCGAGTGCAGCCATTCAGAAAGGAAGGTTTTCTATGACTGCTCATGGATCTCACAGGTGTCTTTCTTCTGTGGATGTTTAAGGCTAAAAAACACTTTCCTGCCTGTGCAAATAAACCTTTACTCCCTCTAACCCATCCATAGGTCCACTTGACATTGACCTGGCTGACATGGTCCTGCCAGAGAATAAGCTTTCCCTTCTGTTCTCCAAGCTGTCACTGAGCAGTACTTTAGGGCGGAACACTTGCATGAATTTCTGGTAGAATTCTTTGGATGCGAAGTAATAAATGAAGGGATCTATGCAGTTGTTGAGGCAGCTGAGGCACAGGGTGAGCTTGTAGGCAGGGTACAAACTTCTGTGGTAAAACAGGCGGCTGATCATGTGCACGAGCAGGATAAAGTTATTGGGGGCGAAGCAAGTGACAAACACGAGCAGGACGATCATTGCCAGGTGTATGGATCTGGTCTTCTGCCTGTTGCCATACCTGTTTGACGTCTGGATGAGCTTCCGAATGATGCCGATATAGCATCCGACGGTTACGACAAAGGGAATCAGGAAGAGCACAACAAACAGCGTGAGGAGAAAGGCCACCCAGGCCGGGAAGCTGGGCAGCATATCCCATTTGAGAACATCAAAGCAGGTTATAATCTCCAACTCTTTCACCTCGTAGGTCAGATCTGTGCTTTCTAGTGGATAGAAGGCGATCAGCAACAGCATCCACATGCCTAGGCAGGCCGCCGCGGCGTATCTTTTTCTTCGCCACTTGATCAGCTTCATGGGATACACCACGCCCATGTACCGCTCGATGCTGATACAGGTCATGGTCAGTATGGAAGAGTACATGTTGGAGTAGAACATCACAGTCACGAGGCTGCAAAGAGTCTTGCCAAAGGTCCAGTGATTGTTTTGGATGTGATAAGAAATCTGGAAGGGAAAGCAGCTGGCCAGCATGAGATCTGTGATGCTTAGGTTGATCATGAAGATAACGGAAGGTGTTTTGGGTTTGATGTGCCAGCAGAGCACCCAAAGGGAGAACAGGTTGCCAGGGATACTGATCATTGCCACCAGTGAGTACACAGCTGGGAGAGTGATGGAGATGGCTTTATTCTGGAGCATTGCCAGCGTTTCATTGTCCAGGTGGGATTCGCTTTTAGTCATTATTCACAACGCAGTTCTTGATTTCTGCCAGCCAACTGGATCATATCACAGACATTTACTTGGCTTAAAAACCTAGGGGACAAATGTCAGGAGGAAAAAAGCAGTATGTCACAACAGAAAGTCAGAACTTAGTTCTTCTGTCAGTGAAACGAAGAAAAAGCTCTATGTAGTTTAACAATTACCTCTGAATGAATGGAATCCGTTAAAATTATCTCCTCAAAACTCTCTCCTCCATCCAAATCGTGTTAATATTTTTTCCTTCCAGCTTTGAACAGCTACTTCTTTCCCTGCTGGATGGCTTTCTGATACTTTTTGCAGTCTATGTGTTAAGGTACCTCTGGTGTTACTGTAGCACAAGGAAAATCACTTCTTATAATCACAGAATCCTTCAGGTTGGAAAAGACCCTTGGGATCATTGAGTCCAACCATCAACCCTACTCTACAAGGTCACCTCAACACCACATCTAAGCGTCTTTTAAACTCATGTGATGGTGACTCAACCACCACCCTGGGCAGCCCATCCCAGGGCCTGACCACTCCGGGAAGAATTTTTTCCTGATATCAAATCTAACCCTCCCCTGTTGAAGCTTGAAGCCCTTCCCTCTGCTTCTGTTGCTAATCACCAGTGAGAAGAGACCAGCACCAACATCTCTACAGTGTCCTTTCAGATAGTTGTAGAGAGCGATGAAGCCTCCCCTTAGCCTCCTGTACCTCAAACTAAACAGCCTCGACTCTCTCAATCTCTCCTCATCAGATTTATTCTTATGGTAAAGAATACAACTTGCATAAATATTTATATAACTTATATCAATATAAGTTGAAATTGAATTGTTGTCTGCATGAGAGCAATATGCTATAGGATCTCCATGAGCTAAATCCATCCTATTTACTGTAGATGTTGTGACCTTGCTGTTTTATGAACAGGTTTTGTGACTTGTAATGGAAAGATAAGCCTCAAGACATGTCATGCAGCAGAAAGTTTTCTAAACCTAGTCTGTTTCATGATTGTTGGTTGGCTCCTTGTCGAACCACAATTGTGTAGTAGAAAGAGGTCTTATTTCATATGTTAGTGATAAAACCCTCCTGGATGTGTTCCTGTGTGACTTGGTCTAGGTGATCCTGCTGTGAGAGGGGGACTGGACTGGATGATCTTTGGAGTCCCTTCCAATCCCTGATGTTCTGTGGTTCTGTGATTTTGCTTTGGCAGGGGTGTTTGGACTAGTTGATCTTTCAAGGTCCCATCCTAATGTTCTCTGATTCTGTGTGATTCTGTGATGTTGTTACACCTTTGGAAAGATGCCCTTCTAGATGAAGAGTGTAGGAAGGCTCTGGGTAGCTCTTTCTCAGCCTTGCAATAAACTGTAGTGCACATTTTAGCTTGTAGCTTGCACCTCTGCAACCCTTCACACCAAGGCTTTGCTTCACTCAGTCGAGATCTGAACCTAAGTCTTCTAAGAAATTTCTTTGAAATGGGCCTTCCCTGTTCTTTTTGCTGATTTCCTACTTTTGTTTCTCTGCTTCTCTTCTGAGTATCATCACTGCAAAGATCAGAATCTGTGGCTTAGCCTGTACTTATCTCCAAGGCATTGGTTCACACCAGGCTTCAGCATCACTTTCATGAATAAATACAGTTGGGACATGAGACTTGACTGATGCAAAGACAGTGAAGATCTATGTTTTTATAGAGCTCTGGCCACACGAAGTGCCCAACAATTCTAAATTTAAGTAACTCCTAAACTGATTTCCTTTTTAACTTTACATATTTCAAATAGTGTCTGTGCCCAGGATTGGCAGACAGTGCCTCTGGTCCACAATTACTTCCTCCTACAAGCAATCGTTTCACACAGCTGTTGCGAAAGTCAGAGGAAAAAGTGTAGTTGGCCATTTCTGACCTCTACTGCCAGGAGAAGCAGCAGCAGTTTGTTGGCACAAGCTCTTTGTGATTGACAGAGAACCCCTCACTCTTTGGAAAACGTGATGGACTTATCTGATTAGCATTTGACCACAATCATATATAGAGAGAGATCACATAACCCAGACCGACTGTATGACTTGGTCTAGGTGATCCTGCTGTGGCAGGGGGATTGGATTGGATGATCTTTCAAGCTTCCTTCCAATCCCTGATGATTCTATGATTCTATATAAACATTTCTGCTTAATGCTTAATGCTTAGCATAAGGGAGCATCTATATGTCCTACTTGAATGTATGCTTTCTGTCTTTGTGCTTTCGATCTTTCCGACTCTGTATTCTGTGAAACTTCTTTTGGTTGTTTCTTCTCCTGTCAGTCCACAAAGGAACTGAGGAAGGGCTACATATGTGTTTCTGAAGATAATCTGTAGAGATTAAATACATGAAAAAGAAGGGGGGGAAGAAAGAAGATCACGCATGACTTTTTCTTGCACTTGCACTAAAGAAAGTATTTGAGTTTTTGATTGATATAACCTATGATGAAATCAGTGGACAGAAGAGCTGACAGAAGAGTCAGTGAAGTTTTGTGGGTGCAGCTGAAAGGATAATTTGGGAAATGTTTTGAGCAAGGAATGTAGGGTGGTTTTATCACTCATCTCAAGTACCAGGATCAGAAATCTCACAGAATCGTTCAGTTTGGAAAAGACTCTTGAGCTCATCGAGACCAACCATCAACCCTGCTCTACCAGTTGATCCCTAAACCAGATGCCCCAACACCACATATAAACATCTTTTAAAGTCTTCTAGGGATGGTGACTCAACCACCCCCCTGGGCAGCCCATTCCAGTGCCTGACCACTGCCTTGTTTTCCTATTGAAAAACACATATCACAGGTTTCTGGCCCAAAAGCAGTGGTAGTTGAAGGGGAAAAACACCCCTTGGAAGTTTGAGAATTAGCAATGGAATGAGTCTCCTTCTCTGAAGGCATTTAAAAATCTGCCTGTATATGTTCCTGTGTGACTTGGTCTAGATGATCCTGCTGTGGCAGGGGGATTGGACTGGATGATCTTTCGAGGTCCCTTCCAGTCCCTAATGTTCTGCGATTCTATGATTCTGTGATTTCAGTTTGTGTGAAAACTGCCTCTTGGAGATGAAGACTGTCAAACTCAGCTGATACATAAAGACTGGTACAATTATGTTCTGAAAAAATATAGAGGACAATACAGCAGTAGAGTTTGGGAGACCTCTAAGTGATGTGTTCTGAGATATTACTGCATTCCTGTAGGTTCAGAGTGTAGCTGAGAATAGATGCCTGGGAAAACTACACAAATGTGCTAAGACTAAAGGAAATATGTGGTGCTGGTGACACCTCTTCAGGAAAATACGGTTGGACCTAAACCAAAAAAGGACAAGGCTTCTGTCACTGAAAGCCAAGTGTATAGTTTTTAAACCAAGACTAGAGAAAGCCAACTGTTCAGGATGTTCAGGATGACACACACTTAGGGATGGGATTGTTATTAAATCCTCTGTATTAGCAAAAAAAGAACAGGAAATGTTATTCATAAAGTCCAGGAAGGAACCAGACCAACAGTTTCGACGTATGAAGTCTGTGAAGCAGACCACGTAAACCAGCCAGCCAGGAAAAAAACAGGCATTTGTGTCTCTGCAGATATGCAAAAAGTGTAAAAATGATGAGGCTGATTGCCCCAGTTTTCAGCTGGGAATCTGACCTGATTTTGGCAGCTGAGCACTCTCAGAACAGACAGTAGCTGTTGGAAAAGGTATCAGCTCTGCACATGCAGATACATCCCCGACAAAACAGGCTCTGAACGATTGGTACTGTCCTAGTACAGGAAACTTTGTGTCACATCCAGTAAACAATTCAGCTGCATCAACAAATGAGACTGAATTTCCATGGGTTGAAGGCTGTAACTTCAGGACTGTGCTAAATATCACAGAATCACAGAGCATCAGGGATTGGAAGGGACCTCCAAAGATCATCCAGTCCAACCCCCTGCCACAGCAGGATCATCCAGACCAAGTCGCACAGGAACACATCCAGGCGGGTTTTAAATATCTCAAGAAGACTCCACATCACCCCTGGGCAGCCTGTTCCAGTGCTTTGTGACCCTCACTGTGAAGACAACAGAGAAATATCTGTGAAAGCAAACAATACAGAAATAATAAAACCCTTCAGCTACCCCTAAACAAGCTGTGTGAATGTGTTGAGGTTTGATGTGTGTGTGTGTTCAGGAACCAACTGTGTGATTCCTTGTGGAAAGTAGCTGTTTCAGAGGGGAGCTTCTTGCAAGACAACAAGAAGCAGCTCTTGACTGAAGCCTCCCTCTCCTTCTACAGAGAAGGAGACTCCACAACCTCCCTGGGCAGCAGGAAGGTTGGTGTTTAGTAAAGGCTGCACATTACGTTTTCATCAAAGAGCCTGGAAATGCAGAATAAATTCTCTTCACCCTTTCTAGCAGCAGCCAGCCAGCCAGCCATGTAGGTCACCAAAGCCCTAGCGCTCTAACTTCTCAGGTGCCAGCACAGTGGTCAAAGATGGGGAAAGTTTTGTACAAGTTTGGGCGAGCTGCTCAGTGCATGTTCCTCTTTCAATTCTCTGAAACTCTTTTAAAAAAATTACACACAAACCCCAACCAGTTTCCTCAGTTCAAACCTACGACCAGTCCCACACCGCGTCTCTAGATGCTACCACCAAGACGTGCTACAAGCTTCACATAAAAATTACCCACGCTGACAGGTTATAAACAACCCTACACAAGAGCCTTGTGGCTTGTGGTTTAGTTTTGTTTACCTGCTTCTTCAGAGTCAAAGAAGTCTATCCTATCTACCAAGGCTAGTCCAGAGAGAAGGCACCTTCAGCAGAGAAAACCTATCCTTTCTTTTCAAAGGTTATACAATCACAACAGGAAATATTTTGAAATAGTCACACTCCTCACAAGACAGACGACTTTTGAAGCTCAACACGTGTTAACACTCGTCTCCTATTTTTAGGTCGCATCATGTGCCAACTCCTTGCCATTGCCATTTGTATTTGAATTGGAAATCACAGAATTGCCTTGTTGGAAAAGACCTTCAAGAGAATCTACAGTCTTCAAGAACTTCAAGTATGTTTGTATTTCATGCATGTATTCTGGAGGGGACCTTCTTTTGACCATCCAGTACCTGAGGGGGGCCTACATGAAGGCAGGGGAAGGTCTTTTCCAGAGGGTTTGTACGGACAGGACAAGGAGCACTGGGTTCAAGCTGGGAAAGGAGAGATTTTAGTCTGGATGTTAGAACAAAGTTCTTCAATGTGAGGGTGGTTGATGGCTGGAATTGGCTGCTCAGGGAAGTGGTGGGTGCCCCACCCCTGAAGTCATTAAGGTAAGGCTTGATGAGGCTCTGGGCAGCCTGAGCTAGGTGGAGTTGTCCCTGTGTAGGGAGGTTGGACTAGATGACCTCTAGAGGTCCCTTCCAGCCTAGAACATTCTATGATTGACTTGCTACACTCAAATTCATAAGGTGACAAGTGAAAACTAGCTAGGTGGCATTGAAGTAAAGGTCAGGGCTTTAGTCCTTTTTGTTGTTGTCGTTTCTTTAAGCACCTGCAGCAAAACAGTATTTGGGAAAAATGCAGATGAACCAAACTGACCAAAGGCATCTTCACTCCCACATGATGTCACCCCGGATATAAAAGGGAGGAGAAAGAAGGAAGGGGCTGGGGGGGGCATTCGTTGATGGCATTTTTCCTCTGGAGCAACTGCTATGAGTATTGAAGCCCTGCTTCCCAGGAAAGCAGCTGAAAACAGCCTGCTGATGAGAGGTAGAGAATAATCTTTATTGTTTGCCTTTCTTCTGTGAGTGGCCTTTGATTTTTCTTTACTAAACTGCACTACTAGTGTCTTGTTGTATTTTTCTCTCCCCTATTTAATAAAGGGGAGTGACAGAGCAGCTTCTGTGGGCACCTTTCCCCAGGTGGGACGGAAACACCACACTCCTGCTGCCATTAATGTAAAAGTAGAAATGAAACTTTGACCAGCAGATTGATATGTCTGTGGCCTCTCTGCAGTGGAAAACGCTGTGCCTCCCTTGGTTAGAGCAGGAATTTACCTCACTGAGCATGCCGGGGTAAAAGGATTGCTCTGGCGCTCCAAAAGCGCTTCCCAAGTGTTCATAGCATCATAGGATGTTAGGGGTTGGAAGGGACCCAAGAGATCATCGAGTCCAACCCCCCTGCCAGAGCAGGACAAAACTATCTAACACAGACCACAGAGGAACGCATCCAGGCGGGCCTTGAAAGTCCCCAGAGAAGGAGACTCCACGACCTCCCTGGGGAGTCTGTTCCAGTGACCCCAGTGTTGGGGTGAAGCGAGCTGAGTGCAGCACCTGCAGTGGGCTTCCTCCTGCATGTCAATAAGGAGATGATCATTCTGTCGACTTCTCTGTCTCTCTTTGTGAAAAGCCCTCCTTGCTATAGCGAGATGTAGATGATTAGGAAGCAGGACTCTTCTGAAAGAGTTGACAAGAGGAGTGACCCCATTAATGTTGATTGATATGTGAAGGGAGGGTGTCAGCAGGATGGAGCCAGGCTCTGCTCAGTGACACCCAATGATAGCACAAGTGGCTGTGAGCGTGAGCTGGAACAGAGGAGGTTCCACATCAGTCTAAGGGGGAAAACACTCCACAGACTACGAGGTACAACAGCATTTTCCAGTTCTCAAATAAATGAATATCTCATACTATGAAAGACAGGGTATAACTTTGTACACTGGATTTCTGATGTCTTGTTGTTGTCACTACTCAGGCTGGATCAAAATGCTTGATCATCAGTCTTACCTCACCAAAAACTGACCTTTACAGACCAACAACAGCAGTACTGTTCACGTTTCCTAACTGTCATTCAATGAGAATCCCAGAATCCCAGAACACTAGGGATTGGAAGGGACCTCGAAAGATCATCTAGTCTAATCCCCCTGCCAGAGCAGGATCACCTAGACCCTTGCACAGGAACACGTCCAGGTGGGTTTTAAATGTCTCCAGAGAAAGAGACTCCACAATCTCCCTGGTTTCTCTCTTCAAAGCCCTGAGATTTGAACCTAATATCTCAAAAAGCAGTAATGTTTTATATTTGTCATTTCCTATGAAATATCTATCAAAACACTGGCTCTGAAAGAAGCAATCCAGCACACTCTTGCACTTCATGCTACATGCTCCCTTCTTGCACTATAAGATTTCATGTGAAACAGCAGACAATAACCTGAGTCAGATACAACTACACTGGGAAGCAGGAGGAACTGGACTCACCAGTAAACAGGGATACAGGAAACTTTGGTCTGCTTTAGTGACAACAGCATTCTTAAACTGAAGAGTCATGTTAGAATCCTAAATGAGCTCAGGACAACTTGATCACTTCTGAAGTTGTACCTGATTGTCCTCCTGTACTCAGCACTGGTGAGGACTTGGGTCCAGTGCACCTTGAGGACTGGGTCCAGTGTTGGGCACCTCAGGACAAGGGAGACATCGAGGTGCTGGGCTGAGTGCAGAGGAGGGCAACAAAGCTGGGGCCTGGAGAATCAGTCTGGAGAGACTGAGAGAGTTGGTGCTGTTTAGGTTGAGGAAGAGGAGGCTGGGGGAGACTCGTCACTCTCTACAACTGTCTGAAAGGACAGTGTAGAGATGTTGATGCTGGTCTCTTCTCACAGGTAATTAGTGACAGAAGCAGAGGGAAGGGCTTCAAGCTCCAACAAAGGAGGGTTAGACTGTGCAGCAGGAAGAAATTCTTCCTGGACAGAGTGGTCAGTCACTGGGATGGGCTGCCCAATGTGGTGGTTGAGTCCCCATCCCTAGATGTGTTTAAAAGACACTTAGATATAGTGTTGGGGGATCTGGTTTAGGGGTCAACTTGTGGAGTAGGGTTAATGGTTGGACTCAACAATTCTTTGATGCTCTGATCGAAGTTACTTTGGAACAGGAAGTGCATTTTCTGTGTCTTCTTCTCTCAGATGTTGAACAAAACACTTCAGTCTTTTTTATCACTCTTCAACGTCGTCTTGCTTCTCTGGTGAGAAGCTAGCTGAGAATTTGATTTGCTTTCATGCTCCCAGTTGGTTGGAAGGGTGCATAGAGTAACTTACTCATATACAGCAAACGAAGGAGAAAAGCAGGAGTATCTAAGAGATTGTCTAGTAAAGAGTTAAGAGGAAGGGAGGAGAAATAAGGAAGTCGTGGTTGAAACAGTCTCCTTTTAAGCATTGGAAAAGTATTAAGAGGTTTGGTAACATTTCAGTGTATAAGCAGGGCAGAAGAACCCCAGACTAGGTGTTTTGTTTTTCCTCTGAGGGTGGGGAACTAGTGAGAACTTCAGAAATGGAAACTGCACTTTTAGCCAAAGAACAAGGCAGGTTTCTCACCCACCCAGACTGAAACATGAAGTGAAAGAACTACTTCTAATAGTGAAAAGAGAGATGGTTCCCAAACGTTTCTGATGTAGGGTAGCACTATTTTTTCTGCAGAATTATTGAATTTGAGATCTACTGGATCAAAAGTTTGTAAAACAAAACAGAAGGCAAATGCAGGAATTAGAAGGAAACTCTTCCCATTGTAATTGAAGATTGGGTTTGAGACCATCTAAAGAACCTAAAGGTTCACAAGGACTTGGATCCTGAGGCAACTGGACAATGAAGTTGCAAAGCCACTCTCTAATGCATTTGAAAGGTCACATAACTGTCTGTAAGATCTGTATTTACCATCATCAGTGTGAGTTATCCATCTTCACTGCCTTTGATGGCTGCACATCAAAAGAACTAAGCTGCAGCTCAGATCTCAGAAAAGGAAATAACCACCCATAAGCATCTACAACTCATTCCTCCTCTGGAAGAGGAGTCGAGCATCGAGGCATTGATGTTAACACAGACAGCGCACATCGAATCTAGCTCAGGGGAGGCTTGGTGGTTTGTCTTCTTCCCAGACAAAAGTGTCCACGGAAAAGAATGGGATATGGGACTCCTAGGCGATGCCAACCAGAGCAGGCATCAAGCACTTCCACTTATTCACTTCATCATTACTTTAGAACCAAGAATATAAACAAAACTCAAATGACTTCTGCGCCCAGTAGCTGTTCAGCTCTGTTTGAAAAGGATCTTCAGCCTGTATTCACAAGTCTGTTTTTCCCCTCTCTCCCTCAATGAATATGAATGTGCTGGTTAATTCTCACCAAACTGGAGAACATCTGAAGGTCCTGAGATTAATTGAAGTTTCTGTGCAACGTGTAAATATCTTTTGCCAATTGGATGGAAGCCTGGGGTTCGGACATTTCTAATTCCACCTAGTGGCCTTTAGTTCCTTTCCCTGATTCACGCAATCACAGAACATTAGGGACTGGAAGGGACGTTGAACAATCATCTAGTCCAATCCCCCTGACACAGCAGGGTCACCTGGACCAAGTTGCACAGGAACATGTCCAGGAGGGTTTTAAATGTCTCCAGAGAAGAAGACTCCACAACCCCCCTGGGTAGCCCCTTCCAGGGCTCTCTCACCCTCACTGTGAAGAAGTTCCTTCTCATATTTAGTTGGAACCCCAACATTCCAGCTGACACTCTGCACTCGCTCCAGCACCTCGATGTCTCCCTTGTACTGAGGTGCCCAAAACTGGACCCAGTCCTCAAGGGGCAGCCTCACCAGTGCTGAGTCCAGTGGGACAGTCACATCCCTACTGTTGCTGGACACACATTTTCTAATCCAGGCCAGGATGCCATTGGCCTTCCTGGCCACCTGGGCACCCTGCTGGCTCACATTCAGCCGATTGTCAATTAGAACCCACAGGTCCTTTTCTGCTAGAGAAAAGCTATCCAGATCAGTAATGATTTCTACCTCTCTCGTGTGGAGGTAACCTTGTGCTCACTTACAACAGCCCACAAACATTGGCAGGAATATGCACGTGAGTCGCGCAAACCGATCAACCGCCTATAACTTGTAAAACTGCAGCACGTCCTGTTAGTTTCTCTGACAAGTGTTGGTGGTGGAAAACTTTTCATTCAAAAACCCGAATTAAAATGTCACCAGAATGTACGATTTAAAATCTCCAGCATTAAAGATATATTCAGCCTGGACAGGTCCCTGTGTGACTTGGTCTGGGTGATCCTGCTCTGGGCAGGGGGATTGGACTGGATAATCTTTGGAGGTCCCTTCCAATCCCTAATGCTCTGTGACTCTGTGAAACAAGAGTTTGTGAAGCTGTTCTACCCACCAAGATCAGATTTGAAGGTTATCTACAAAGCAGAGAACTGCTGAGGTCATGAAAGCCAGACACCTACCAGGAACTTCATTCTTCCTTCCTTAGAGATGTTAACAATAACTTAATGCCTCGCAGGACAACTGAGAAGACACATTTCACGTGAAGGAGTGGTTTCCAGATACCTTCTCTCACAAGCACATACTGGGCTGAGAAAAAGATGATGTATGCGGTGTGCAAAGCAGTGTTTGGTTCAATTTAAGGGCTTAGTCTCACTCCTGCATAGCTCAAGCTCACGTTCTTGTACTAGCAGACAGCTTCTGTTAGCTGCAAGTGTGGATAAGCTGCTGAGTTTTTGACTGGGTGTTTCTAATCACCACAACAGCTCTGATCAGTGCACTGATTATTTAAACAGTGTGCAACTGAGACCATCAGCTCTGCAGAGACCTGGGACTGAAGCGAGGGGAAGCTGCCCTGTATAAAGCTGTCATGTCTTCTTCTTCCTCGTTAAAACACTCACAACACTCATATACCTCAGGAAGGTGACTGCTTTCCAAAGGGACTATTGGACATTCACCACAGTCTGACTCCTAGGAGAGTTACTCTAGAGGAGGAGTTACACTATTTCCTACTCCTTGACTCTGTTTGAAAAAGAAAGTGTTTGTATTTCTGGAGAAGAAACACAATCTTACTGCCGGGCTGTAAACATGCTCCTTACTGGCACTAGGCCAGCCAGTACTTTCAGTCCTGTCAAACCCTGTTGCTCTGCAATTGCTAATGGACATGTGTTCCCTACTTGTCCTTAAGCATCTGAACTGTTGCTGTCTTATGTTATGAGAGGCAACTACTCTAGTGTAATTCCCCAGAGGCTGTATGACTATTGGCCCTACTCGATGCTGAAGCTCTGAAGCTTCATGCTACTCCATGGAGGATGTGTCAGTAATTAGTAAATTAAACACTCGCACAACGCAGGTCAGGCAGCCTAATCCCTTTGGATGTCATGGTTCTGGCACAGTTTTGTTTCAGACCAGCTGAAGCTCCCTCCAACAAGTCTTTGCCCACATTACCATCTTGTGCAGTGTAGGACTATTCCCAAAAAGGAGTTTGGGTGTTTAAGAGACTGAGAACAGTCGGTACAGGTATGTCAAATAAGCTGAAGAACGGGGCATGACTGGTCCCAGCAAGTGGATGCTCTGCAGACCGCTAGAGGGGGAGACAAACCTACTTTTCCTCGACTATTTATTGTTTAGGTTACTAAGATTGGGCTACTTCAAGTTTTTGACCAGACTGTTTAGCTGAAAGGATCACTGCTTGCTGTCCTCAGCGAACCCACTTACATCATCTGTAGCACGTTACCCAAAGGCTGCCTTTCACCCATTGAGTGCTGTTCCGACACCACCCACTGTCCTTGTCTTACCCCCCCTTTTCTTTTTCCTTTGTCTCATCATTTCTGTTCCTGCTTATCCACAATTTCCCACCCTGCCTCTTACCAGATGCTGTGCTCCAGGAGGACTCCCCTTTGATCCCTGCACTGCCTGGCTGTCACAAGATGAAGTTAAAAATACAAAATGCTTTGCTCCCAGCCTTTAGCTGCTGAACTGTTGTAGCTCAGAAGAGGGGTCTACTCAATGCACCGAGATCCTGGGAGAACAGGATTTCAGTGGGGCATGATGTATAGAGTCACACAGACCCACCATATTTTTGAGAAGCTGAGAAAGGGAAGAAAAGAAAGAATAAGTCTTCACAAGATGATGCCTTTCTTTGTGCTTCCTCACTTGCTCAAAGCAGAGTCTTACTCCCCTGAATATTCCCTTATTGCCACAGCAAGTGCTTCATCCAGCATGTAACATCCTGCCAAAGAAAATGCAAAACTTTTCATCTTCCACGATGATCAGACTTACAGGCAGCTCTCTCAGGAATTCGTCTCGCCATGGTCGCTGCTGATGTTTCTGTACTGCAGCAGATCAGATTTCCTCTACGAGTAAGAGCTGCTGAAAGGACCAAAGGAAAAACATCTTTTAGTGGTTAGTGAACAATCATTTTTTAAAAGGAGCACATGTAAAGATCATGCTGAACAGTGACAAGCACCAGGAACTTGCTTTCATAGCTTTAAAACGCCGTTTGCTAGCTGTGAAACAAACCTGTGCAGGATTCTTAATAACCACATGTGAAGATGAAGATAAAGAAGAACAGGTACTCTTTGGTGACTTCACAGAATCACAGGACATTAGGGATTGGAAGGGACCTTGAAAGATTGTCCAGTCCAACCTCCCCTGCCACAGCAGGATCACCTAGATCAAGTTGCACAGGAACATGTCCAGGTGGGTTTAAAACATCTCCAGAGAAGGAGACTCCACAACCCCCCAGGAAGCCTGTTCCAGGGCTCTGTCGCGCTCACTGTGAAAGAAGTTCATTCTCAGATTTATGTGGAACCTCCTCTGTTCTATCTCACACCCACTGCCCCTTGTCCTATCACTAGATGACACTGAGCAGAGCCTGGCTCCATCCTCCTGACACCCACTCTTCATGTCTTTATCAACAGTAATGAGGTCACCCCTCAGTCTCCTTTTCTCCAGGCTAAAGAGACTCTGCTACTTCAGCCTTTCCTCAGGGAGATGCTCCACTCCCTTCATCATCTTTGTCCAGCTCTGCGCTGGACTCTCTCCAGCAGCTCCATGTCCTTCTGGAACTGAGGAGCCCACAACAGACCAATATTCCACATCCCACCAGGGCAGAGCGGAGACGGAGGACTTCTCTTGATCTGCTAACCATTCTACTTTCGATCCACCCCAGGATGCTGTTGGCCTTCTTGCCCACAAGGACCCATTTCTGGCTCATGGTCATCCTGCTGTCCACCAGGGCCTCCAGGCCCCTGTCTCCTACACTGCTCTCCAGACTTGATATTTTCCCTTCTTATTTTTGTAGATCTGAAAGAGGTGTAGTGTATGTGAAGGAAGTAACGCTGCCTGCCTCACCATGGCCATACGAGCATGTCAGTATTTCAATTCATCAGCCAGAATTGAAGAAACGAGCTGTTGCATGAAGCATCTACAGATGCATCTCTCTTTCTCCGAGTATTTAGCTTCAGTTAAATACTCAGCAACACTGGGAAAATAAAAAGACCACCAAGGGAAAATTCAGTAAGGACGGAAGGCTTCCAATTAAAACTATTAGAAAAGAGATCGAATTAACGTTACTGTGTTCAAAGGATGTGGAAAATTAACGCCGCGGGCTATTTCGCATTGATTAGCACCTAAATTTAGACAACAATTGGATTGTGTTACCCATTTTAAACATACTTAAAAATAACAACTAATTCTCAGGCTGAGGGTCCCGCTCAGGTTTCCTGCATATAAATAGTAAGCCCAGGAGGAACACCACCTTGACCTTCCCATTCGAGAGCTGGCAGGAAGGATAAACAAGTCCAAAAAGCAGTCTCAAAGGCATTTACTGGTAAAATGAGCTCATTTCATCCAGGACTTTTTCAGACAGTGCCGAAAGCTTGCAGTTCTATAAAACAATTTTAGAGCAGAGTTCAATTTTCAAGCTGCTTTTGCGTGCTGTGAAAAACATGAGGACTGTGTCAGTCAATGTGCCTGGAATAAAAAAGGTCACAGAATCACTCTGGTTGGAAAAGACCCCTGGGAGCATCGACCCCAACCAGATACCCCACCTTACAAGTTCACCCCTAAACCAGATCCCTCAACACCATGTACAAACCATCTTTAAACACATCCAGGGATGGCGACTCAACCACCTCCCTGGGCAGCTCATTGCAGCGCCTGACCACCCTTTCTGTGAAAAAATTCTTCCTAAAGTCAACTCTATTTTCCTAATATCAAAACTCATTGTGGAGGATTTGCAAAGAGTCAGCTGTTATCTGTGAAGCCCCCTGAACTTTGCTTCAAAGCAAGTTTTTATCTGGGAACCATGCAAATATGAAGTAAAATTGTTAGGCAGCAATACCTGTGTAAAATACCACCACATCTTTCAAACACGTCGAGGAAGAGCTTTGGTGTCTCTTCACAGAATCACACAGAAACTAAGAGGACATGGTGCAGTTTTACAAGTTACAGAGTCACAGAGTCACACAACATTAGGGATTGGAAGGGACCTGGAAAGATCATCCACTGCAATCCCCCCGCCACAGCAGGATCTCCTAGATCTGGTTGCACAGGAACACATCCAGGTGGAGACAACGTCTCCAGAGAAGGAGACTCGACAACCCACCTGGGCAGCCTGTTTCAGGGCTCTGTCACCCTCACTGGGAAGAAGTTCCTTCTCATTATTGTTGTGGAACCTCCTCTGTTCCAGCTGACACCCACTCCCCTTTGTCCTATCATTAGATGACACTGAGCAGAGCCTGGCTCCGTCCTCCTGACACCCACCCTTCACATGTTTATCAATATTTATGAGGTCACTCCTCAGTCTCCTTTTCTCTGAGCTCAACAGACCCAGCTCTCCAGGGAGCTGCAAAAAGCAGGGCACAAGTTTGGTGCCAACTGAGATTCATCTGAGTTCCTCATCTGTAGATGACAGTGACAAAAGTTGTGTGGCTCTTGAAGTCTTTTAAGGGTGAAAAGACCCTTAAAAGACCCTAGACTTGTGCAACTTGGTCTAGTGATGCTGCTGTGGCAGGGGGATTGGACTAGATGATCTTTTGAGATCCCTTCCAATCCCTAATGATTCTATGATGGTATGATTCTGTGAAATGCAGTGCAAAGTAGCTTGGAGGCAGTGTCCAAGGAAGTCCAGACATTTATGGGTCTTAGGTGTTCGGTGATCCTTCTCTGGCAGGGGGATTGGACTAGATGATCTTTCGAGGTCCCTTCTGTTCCCTAACGTTCTGGGATTCTGTGAATGCTTTGGAAAACCCTAGCTAGAGTCTCCCAAGGACTATGTATAAAATCTAGAAAACATATTCCAAACACTGCCCATAGTCAAGGAGCCCATGTCCCAACGTTAAAGCCGATTAGAAACCTGTAGAAAAAGCAAATGCAAACCTGTGATTCCCCTGTGGCTTCGCCCAGGGATCCCCACAGCACGCACAGTCTCGCTTTCTGTAGGGTGCTCTGGTGACAGCACGTTCTTACAGTAACTGCCCTGCAGATTACTGATGTGTGCTTGGTTTCTGAACTACTTAAAACCCCGCACAAATAGTCTCTGTCCCTGCCTGTTGACAACAAATGCAGTGTGCAAGAGTGCGCTGTGTTATGAGGCGTCCTTCTGGCATCACTGCATCAGTGGTGACATTATAGCAGTGCATGGTACAGGTCCACAGTCCCTCCTGTGTGTACGGTTGGCTGCCGCGAGCCTCGGGAGCAGGCTCGGGATGACTGCATTGCCACAGCTAGTGACAGCTCTCAGGTCTGGATTTACAAACAAAAGTGCCTCAGAATTCTCTGCCTTATTTTGCTCACCCCACACGTAGAAACAGATTCTTCCTCCTTGTAAAACTGCCTCTGAAGACAACACAGAATCACGGAACATTAGGGACTGGAAGGGACCCCCAAAGATCATCCAGTCCAATCCCCCTGCCACAGCAGGATCACCTAGACCAAGTCACACAGGAACACGTCCAGGTGGGTTTTAAGTGTCTCCAGAGAATCACAGAATCACAGAACATTAGGGATTGGAAGGAACCTCGAGAGATCATCTAGTCCAATGCCCCTGCCACAGCAGCATCACCCAGACCAAGTCATCAGGAGACTCCATAACCCCCCAGGCAGCCCCTTCCAGTGCTCCTTACTGAAGCCACTTGTACACCTGAGAAGCTCTTATTTTTATAGTGGTTTACGCTGAACAGACTCCTTAAACCCAGCACTGAGTTTTCTTTCTCTTTTACTGATGCATTTGCTGCCATAATCCTGACTTCTGCCTGCGTGTGGCATAATTTCCTCATTCTTCTTCTTCTACTACTAACACATAGAGTTCTTTCTTTAATTCTACAGCTTACAGCCAACTGGCACAAAGACACGCACACTTTTAGGATTGCAATGAACTTTGCTGTCCCTGCAGATGTAAGTAACAGGAGGGAGAACAAATAAGTCTTAATTGAGTCTGGCTCCACTGAAAAACAGCTCTGAATAAGCACTCAATAAGTGAAAAGCTGGCCTCCTTACCTGGTGTGGGATGCACAGTGCAGCATGAAAGTCTCTTAAATGACAGAGAAGAATTAGAAATAGCTGAAAGTTCGTATTCATCCAACCACAGAGCTCAGGAAATGACCATGTTATTTCTCAATGGTTAACTCCTTCCTCGTTTCCTCATGCTTTTTCAAGTACAGTGAAAGAAATGTATCTTACCCTTCCTCTGCAGTTTGGTAACTAATGCCATGTGCTCTACATGATTTCTCTTTCACACTCAGAAAATGCTGGCAGAAAGATTTTGCAGTGTCTTCCGCAGTGCTGCGATCAGGTGCATTTCACTGGTGAGTGAAGCTTACATGATGAAGTACAGAAATTACAAAGCAATGGCTGGAGTGCCTCTCAGTTTTATAAGAGGCCTAGAGCAATGTTCTCAGCCTGACTTTAGCATTGCAGTACTCAAAGGAGCAAGAAAAAACCCTCCTGTTATTTAAAGGAGCAGCATCCATGCAGCCTGATGTACGTGGCCAGTGTGTGAGACTTGCACGCACAGAATCACAGAACGTTAGGGATTGGAAGGGGCCTCAAAAGGTCATCCACTCCAATCCCCCCGACACAGCAGGATCTCCTAGATCCAGATGCACAGGGACATGCCAGGTGGGTTTTAGACACCTCCAGAGAAGGAGACTCCACAGCCTCCCTGGGCAGCTCTTTCCAGTGCTCTGTCACCCTCACTGTGAAGAAGTTCCTTTTCATACTGATGTGGAACCTCTTATGTTCCAGCTCACACCTGCTGCCTCTTCTCCTATCACTAGACGAAACTGAGCAGAGCCTGGTCCATCCTCCTGACACGCACCTTTCACATATTTCTCCCCACCCACTCTCCAGCCTGTCCTGGTCCTGCTAAATGGCAGCACAAAAGTGAAAATCTTGCATGCTGGCACATCAGCAGTTAGGTCCTCTGTGCATAAAAAACCTTCTACCCCTGCAAACCTGTTTCCCTTGGCTGAATGTTCCTGTACAATGTGGTCTAGGTGATCCTGCTGCAGCAGGAGGATTGGACTGGATGATCTTTTGAGGTCCCTTCCAATCCCTCATGTTCTGTGATTGTGTGAATGTACCTCTTTGACTGAAAGGCATTTCTGAGCATCATCACTGTATAAAACTATAACCTGAAAGCTGTTGAAGACCAGATCTACAAAAGAGCACAGGCAAGAACACAGGCTGCCATTAGAGCAAGGGCACCTCCATGAGGAACCAAAGGGGCAACCTGAGCTCTCAGCATGTGGGGGGGACTGGCACCCCAAAGATTCTCCCAACTGAAACAGCAGGCTGAGAAAAAAACACCTCCAACAGTACAAACTGTAGAGGAGGAGACAGACCTGTGTTTTACACCATTCTCTTTTCTATTATTTGTAAGACAAACCCTGGACATAGGTGCTTCTGTGTCCTTTCCACAGCCTTGAAGTCTCTTTGCCTAGACCAGTGTGCATTGTATTTTAAAATAACTTACAGGGAATGAAAGTGTCACTCCTTGTATTTGGGATCTTGATAGAGGAAGAGAGAATAGAAATGTCACCAGTGTGAACCCTTACATAACAGTTTCGTAGCACAAGCACCCAGATATGATGGTTTGGGTTTTAGTTTTCAGCTTGAGAAGAGCTAAATTTGTGTTTCAGGCATAAAGGAAGTCAGAAGTCCACAGAACCTAGAAGAGGTCTGTTCTATTCCACTGGTCTCTGAGGACTGGAAAGGGTGCAGGTCATAGATGTGTGCTTAGGGGGTTATGGCTGAAAGTGGGAATAGGGAGCCTGAACCTGTCCAAGACTGAAGAATCTTCCATCACCTGGGGTGGGTGTTCTGAATTACTGCACTGACAGTAGATAGCACCACCGCACCTTATGACGGACAGAATTCGGGTTCCTATAGGCAGGAAGACACCACCGGCTGCTTCCTCCCTCCTTTACATGATAACAGATCTGGTATCTCATCCTGCAGCTCACAGAGCTTCTGAGCCTGTGGAAAGACCTCCTGTGCGTGCTTTGAGGCAGGGATGGAGCCATCACACCTAGTTTTGGGTGTTTTCACAACACATGTCTATACCTGAGCTACTCATTCAAGGCATTCTTGAATTTGAGCAATGGAGAGAAACAGACCTTTGCAAAGTTCTTTCACTGGGGGTTTAAACAGCCAAGTGAGAGTTCCTTTTGAGATATATATTTATTTTTAATACATTTTTATGCAATCATAATTTTATAAAAATAAATCACTCCTTACTTTAAATTCTTCAGTGGCTTCCTAGGAGGTTATTCCAAGAATAATGACTCGTGAGGCACGCTCCTGTGAGGCACTGAGAAGGGTGATCTGCACTAGATGTTTGTCCTTACATAGCCTGCTATGCAAAAAAGTGGAGATAATCTGGATCCCCCGTGTAAACAGGCACTTAACTACCTTTTTTCCTGAATGTAGGCCACAACCTTTGGGTGATTCCTCAAGCTAGGGATATCACAGAATCACTCGAGTTGGAAGAGACCCCTGGGAGCATCGAGCCCAACCATCTACCCTACCTTACAAGTTCACCCCTAAACCAGATGCCTCAACACCTCATCCAAATGATCTTTAAACACATCCAGGGATGGCAACTCAACCCCCTCCCTATATTGCTTTGTATGCAAAAGCATTGAGGAGTTTTACATCAGGCATGGTTGCAGGACAGAGTTGCTCTTGCCTTGATTCCTCTCACTGTCACGTAAAGCTGTCAAACTGAATCAACTGTCAGTCTTTGTCAGCTGCCAGAGTCGTTTCTCACCATGAACCTGTTGGTAAACAGGAAGGAGTTTCAGTCTCACAACCTCAAAACATGCAAAATACGTTGAATTAGACCTCCAAATGAACGAGACTGGGTTTTCTTCCTTTTACACTGCCATCCTCTTTCAGTTCAGGTGGAGCACGTTAGTGACTTCTTCAACATTTTGATCCTTAAGGCTACCAACAGTTAAATTTTACAGCTTTAAGGAAAGAGCCCTTTGGTCGGAGTAGGCAGGGGGCACAGCCTGCAAATCAGGAACCACCAGGCTCACCAGATGCACGGTGGCAGGCATCAGAGTGCAAGTCCAGATGCAGAGTTAATCTTTCCTGTTCTGTGCTGTATAAAATGTTTAAAATATTGAACTGCTGTCTGTGCAGAGTGAATCTGCAGAGTGGTGACTGGTGACCGTGCCCAGGAGGGTGGCGATGATCAGATCCAGAGCCACGAGGTGCTTCAGTGACACGCAGCTGAATGTAAAGCCCACTTCATGAAGCACAAGAGCTCTGCTTTCAGCTTGTAGCTTCCACCTCACTGCGCTGTGAACTGAAAGTTCTTCTATCACAGAATCACAAACCATTAGGGACTGGAAGGGACCTCGAAAGATCATCCAGTCCAATCCCCCTGCCACGGCAGCATCACCTAGACCAAGTCACACAGGAACGTGTCCAGGTGGGTTTTACACGTCTCCAGAGAAGGAGCCAGGGGCTTTAGGGTTTCTGACCACCCTGTTACTGCATTTTTAATCACTCCTTCATAGCAGACTGCAGTGAAGGGCAGCAGTTTACAAGCTCATTCTCAATAAAACCACCTACATGGCACAAAGAGGCTACTGCCTTTGCTTGAATTGACTCAGCGTAGAGAAGACTAGCAACAGCTTTTGAAGTTGTCTAGAAAATGGTGTGTTTGCTGACTGATTGCTGGCCTGACTAACCCCACCAGGCAGATTTCAGTTTGATAATCTCAACACTCAGCCAGACTTTACAAGCGACTTCCACTTGCTAATACTTCTGTGTCACGACATGATCCCCACGTAAGTGGGTCTCCCTTAGTTTTCCCAGGCGATGTAAAGGGGCCTTTGCTAATCATCCTGAGGACTGGACTGAGGGCTGAGCTCCTCCAGTGTTACTGCTGTGGAAGAAGGAGGCAGATACAGACCTCGTTCCTTTGGGTTACTACATCTTGCAGAGAGAACGCTCTGCCAGACAGGCAGAATGAACCCAGGTAGCTTGAGCGGGAGGAAAATGCACTCCCTTGTTGCCATTCTCCAGGCACCTGCTGGCACTGGACCCCAAGATCAGACAGACACGATGCAGTTTGCTGGTGAGGCTACACAGACACTCCTCTGAGGGTTTTTCTCCCAAAAATGGGTCAGTTTGAGGGAGAGAGATCTCAATGGTTCTGCAGATGGCAGTGGTCTGGTGGTCCCTCTACACTCATTGGAGTTGGAAGGGACCTCAAGAGCTTAGCAAGTCCAACCTCCCTGCTACAGCAGGATGGCACCCAGGCAGCTTTTGAATATCTCCAGAGAAGGAAACTCCACAGCCTCTCTGGGCAGCTTGTTCCAGTGCTCTGTGCCTCACACTGTAAAGTTTTTCCAAACTTCTTGTGTCCCAGCCCTCTCACTGGCCTCTGTCTTCCTAGAAGATGCCTGTAAGATCCATAATTCCTACAAGATGCCAGTAAGATCACTTCAGACAAAGTTTTCACAAAGTAGACATGTTGTTGTGTCTCAGCTTCAGGGAGCTTGCCTGCAGAGGTTTCAGTGAAACCTCTGCTGGTGGTCATCAAGGTTGTTACCTTAGACACAAACAAGTCTTGTTTCCTGCCAGACCTCAGCCATCCCAGACACTTGAGTGACTGGTGGGCAGACTGGCAGGAAACCAATGTTTCCTGTCTGCTGTTCCCTCATTAACCAAGCTCATGGATGTATGACAGAATGGTTTGGGTTGGAAGTGCCCTTAAAGATCATCCAGTTCAATCCCAATGAAGGATGTGCAAGTGGGAAAACTTTTCTTCCCCCTGTCCAGCTTTCTAGCTCCATGTAACTGTGCTGTCAGATTCTTGGGCAAAACAGGCCATCTCTTGCAAAAGTCAATGTCCTAATGCAGAATCACAGAACATTAGAGATTGGAAGGGAGCTCAAAAGATTGTCCACTCCAATCCCCCTGCCACAGCAGGATCACCTAGACCAGGTTGCACAGGAACATCTCCAGGTGGGTTTTAAAACCTCCCTGGGCAGCCCCTTCCAGTGCTCTGTCACCCTTGCCTTGAAGACGTTCCTGCTCATACTGATGAGGAACTTCCTCTATTCCAGTTTACACCCATTGCCCCTTGTCCTATCACTAGATGCCCCTGAGCAGAGCCTGGCTCCATCCTCCTGACACCCATCCCTCACATATTTATAGACATTAATGAGGTCACCCCTCAGTCTCCTTTTCTCCAAGCTCAAGAGCCCCAGCTCCCTCAGCCTTTCCTCATCAGGGAGATGCACCACTCCCTTCATCATCTTTGTGGCTCTGTGCTGGACTCTGTCCAGCAGCTCTATGTTCTTCTGGAACTGAGGAGCCCAGAACTGGACACGATATTCCAAAGGTCCCAGCAGGGCAGGGTACAGGGAGAGGAGAACCTCTCATTGATCTACTAATCACTGCCCTTCTGATCCACCACAGGAAGCCATTAACAAGAGCTTTTTAATGCTTGGAGTTTGTTTTTGCTTTTTATAATAAGTGAAGTGGTTCAGTTTTGTTTTGCAGCAATTTGGAAAGTGTTGTGGTGTTTGTTTCTTTTTCAGTTGTGTTGCCCAGCTGTAGGATGTGACAAACTGGAATATGCTAAGTACATACTGGAACATGCAGCCATCAGCCCTAGTGCAATGGGTGCTGAAAAATGCAGCTGTGGCTTTCACAGATCTAGGGGATCCTGCTGTGCCAGGGGGATTGGACTAGATGATCTTTCGAGGTCCCTTCCAATCCCTAATGTTCTGTGATTCTGTGATACAGGACAGTGGGATCTTTGTAGGTTTTTGTCTTGATTTTCTTCCCCTCTGTCCTGCATCACAGAACTACTGGGAAATTATATTCACCCACAACTGGGTAAGCAGATGCTGTCAGGTTTTGACTGGCACAAAAAATCTCTTGAAGACACATTTGCTGCTGCTCATGACACTAGGTCTGCAAGAGACAAGGCTGACTATGGAGCAAGAAGCTAAAAGAAGTGGTGGTGGTGACAGAACTGTCAGCTGGCAAGCAGCGATGATTCCACCTGCCAAGGCAGGAGGCCCATTGTCCAGGCTTTACAAGGACTCAGGCTTAGCCCCACCTGGAAGGTGGGACAGCCCCTTGAATGTATATTTTTGAACTGCAAGAAGGTTCTTTTTCAGATGCTGTGTAAGACATCCTATTTGTCCCTCACTTCTTGCTGATTACAGGCACATTACAGGAAGGAAGCACTCCACCCAGTTTCTCAGTTTATCATGCACGGTTGCTTAAAGGTGCCATTCGTATCTCAACAGAAATCTGTTTTTTCCCCTTCTTTTTAAGAAAAGGAAGAAGTGGGGGAAGGGAAAGAAAGCAGATGATCTTATGCTTTATTAAATTAATAATAGAAAGGCAATGGTGCACAGAAAAGCTTTTGATTTTTCCAGCTGCACAGTTGCTAAGAAGTACTTACAGGCAGATACTGAAGGACTTAGTGTTACTTCTTGCAGAAAGGAAATTACACGTGAGAGAGACAGAAGCTAGATGGTATGTGCTTCCAAAGGGCTCTGTATTGGAGCTCAGGTCAGACACCTGGGTTTTATTGCCATGACATTGGTCACCAGTCACACAGAAACATGTCCAGGTGGGTTTGAAATGTCTCCAGAGAAGGAGACTCCACAACCCCCCTGGGCAGCCCCTGCCAGGGCTCTGTCACCCTCACTGGGAAGAAGTTCCTTCTCACATTGATGTGGAACCTCCTCTGTTCCAGCTCACACCCATTGCCTCTTGTCCTATCATTCGGTGACACAGAGCCTGGCTCCATCCTCCTGACACCCACCTTTCACATATTTATCAACATTCATGAGGTCACCCCTCAGTCTCCTCTTCTCCCAGCTAAAGAGGACCCAGCTCCCTCAGCCTTTCCTCATCAGGGAGATGCTCCACTCCCTTCATCATCTCTGTGGCTCTGTGCTGGGCTCTCTCCAGCAGCTCTGTGTCCTTCTAGAACTGAGAGGCCCAGAACTGGGCACAATATTCCAGATGATTACAGATTGAATACATTTTCAGTTCTGCAGCTCTTCTCTCAGGAAGTTCTTGGCATACCTTCATTTCCATTGCATGCCTGAGGAATGCATCTGCAAATGCCGTTGTGCTTGTTGCTGAAACTTTTTGCAGCACCATAGTAAACAATAGGATCAGAGCAGACACTGCTTGATGTCAGACAAAGCTTGTATGACCTCAGACAAATTCTTCACTGTGGCAATGATGGAGCACTGGAACTGGCTGCCCAGGAGGGTTGTGGAGTCTCCTTCTCTGGAGATGTTTCAAACCCACCTGAATATGTTCCTGTGTAACTTGGTCTAGGGGATCCTGCTGTAGCAGGGAGATTGGACTGGATGATCTTTCGAGGTCCTTTCCAATCCCCTGTCACCCTCACCATGAAGAAGTTCCTCCTATTTTAGAGGTGTAGAGGTAGAGTATCAGCCTAAACACAGCTGCTGCTTTTAGCCCACCCAGCCCCTCATTTTCAGTGAGAGGCTCAGCCTCACTGATTCCATCACTCCCATAAAGGTCACTGTTGGCTGCTGTCCACCTGCCACAGCCCCTGCCATGACAGCTACAGGTGGAAAGAGGTAGGTACATTTTGAAGGCTGAAAAGCACCTTTCCTGTGTGAACGTAGTGATGGTTCCACCCTTCCTCCCTGGGTTTTCTGTCTGTTTTATGTGGGGTTTCACTTTTTTGTTCTTCCTCCCAAGAGGACCCAGTCAAGACCTCGGAGAATCTGAGGCACACTGCATGTGCCTTGGCTTCTGCTGTTGCACAGTTAATGTGACTCATTATGTCAGCATGAGAAAGAACAGGTAACAGTGTCTCCTGGTGACCTCTGCCACAACATCAAGCTCCTGAAGCAACAAACAGTGGTGTCTTCAGTTATTCCCTAGGCACTGAAACCCTCTTGCAGGCTGTTTGCTATCCCAGGAAGATGCTACAGACCTGATAACAGCAGCCAAATGCCAGCTCCACACCCTGTCCACGAAGGTGAGGGAGCAGATCATGAAGCAGGGACTGGTGACAACCTTAGGAGCATTTACTGTACTGCATCAAAACACACCCATCAGTGAGCAGATGCATCTGAAGATGTTTGGAGCAAGGCAGGGGGATTGGACTAGATGATCTTTCCAATCCCTTCCAATCCCTAATGTTCTGTGATGATCTAATTTGTACTCAATTTCCTACCCTGCAGACTCCTCCTGCTCCCCCTCAGATGTGGGGGATATGATTGACCTTCCTTGTCAGCTCTCACACACATAGAGAAGGAGCAGCCTCGGCCTTTATTAATGTGTAGTGTGACCTGCTTGTAGTTTCTGATTCTAGAAACACTGCTGCCAGTATGAAAGCCCAAGCCTCTCATGAGCCTGTGGTTGGGAATGATAAGGAATACTTCCTGCAGGTTTCAGCTCCACCTATTGTTTTCCATAACAATGGGGGAAAATTGGACGTGTTTTCTAAATCATCAGGTTTATGACACAGACAGTTTGCATTCCCCAGTGAGGAAGCATTAGGGAACACCAACATTTATAAAGGAGAAAGAATTTGAGCAAAGGGTATAGAATCAAGACTGGTAGGGGCACATTGAGCTGCACTGAATGCATGTAAATTTACTCATGCAGTTGGTTGATTTTCTTCAGCACAGGTATAAAAGCTTCAGTAGGCATCACCTCTCTTCCCCATAGAAGGGCACGCAGCTTCATGAACGTGACACCCTCAAACTTTGCTCCCATACACAACAGGAGCCTCCTTAAGTGCAGAAGTCCCCAGGTCCCCCGTTTCGAGGTGACCTGTGTGGTTCCTTCCCGAACAGCAACAGCTGGCACCACAAACATCCTCCTGCTCCTGCCAGAACAAGGCAGGAGCAAACAGTTGCTGTTCCAGGAAAGGGAAGAGAAGCAGCAGGAGGGACAGCCAACCAGGCCCCTATTCCAGGTGCCTGCAGTGCTTCTGTGTTGTTGTAACTTACACTCGGTCAGCTTCAGGAAAATCAAATCTGCTGCTTTCAAAGTCCTTGCTCCTTATCCCCCCTTCTCCCCAGCTTCCTTCCCTTCTGGCTGGATGCAGTGCAGGGATCTGTCCTGAAGAATAACTGCTGCAGGCAGGCACTGCCCTGCTGACCCTGTGCTAAACTGACGTGTGACTCTCCCAGAGCAGCTGACACTGTGACTTGGGTAGCCCCAGAGGTCTTCAAGGACATGTCCATCCTCTGACTGCAAGACGCAACAGAAACTAGAGAGCTGTGACCACCAGCAGGGACCTGCCACTGCCTGGCAAACACAGCCCCAACACAGGCTAGCTCTGAACTGTGTACGTGCAGGAGAAATTGAAACCCAGACAAAACAGTCAGATCAGAAATCACAGAATCATTCAGGGTGGAAAAGACCCTTGGGATCATCGAGTCCAACCATCAACCCTACTCTACAAGTTCAGCCCTAAACCAGATCCCCCAACACTACATCTAATGAACAACTTACCTTAGGCTCAGCTATAGTTTGTAGCTACCTACACCCTTGTCTTGCTGGCTAAATACAGTTGTCATTCATCTTCCTCTACCCTGTCAGGCTACATAGCTGCAAGTTTAAAGCTCAAGTGCTGCTCGGTGGACAACGCAGCAGTGTTGTGGGTAAGAACCACGTTAGCTGTGTAAGAGCTGCTTTGGCTGCGTTTCTGTCTGTGAAGAGAGGTATTGTGATTTTCTTTCCTGTCCCTCTCCTCCCTGCCTCAATTTCTTGTAAAGAAATACAACTACTTCATTTCTGTGGGTGTGCAGGACGGAGCAATGGAAAACATGCATCCAAGTTAGCATATCCCCCTCTGCTCTGCCCTAGTGAGACCACTCTGGAGCGTGATGAAGGAAGTGGAGCACCTCCCTGATGAGGAAAGACTGAGGGAGCTGGGGCTCTTGGGTTTGGAGGGGAGGAGGCTGAGGGGTGACCTCATTAATGTTGATCAATATGTGAAGGGTGGGTGTCAGGAGGATGGAACAGGCTCTGCTCAGTGGCGTCTAGTGATAGGACAAGAGGCAATGGGTGTCACCTGGAACATAGGAGGTTCCTTATAAATATCAGAAGGAGCTTCTTTATGGTGAGGTTGATGTAGCCCTGGAAGGGGCTGCCTAGGGAGGGTGTCTCCTTCTCCTCATTGCTCTGTGCTGGACTCCCTCTAGCAGCTCCATGTCCTTCTTGAACTGAGGGGCCCAGAACTTGAGTTTGGGAGTGGGATGCCCTCTTCAGAGATGCTGAAAGAAGTTATTACCTCAGCTATTTATGTGCTCTGTATCAGATCAGTTGTTTAACATGAGCTCCTCTAAGAGAAGTTCACACTTGAAGCAGTAGAAGAGAGCAGCACAATGAGTTAGGGTAGCGATGCACAGCTTTCACAGCACTCATAAAAATTGCATGTCCACCTTGCCTTTGTTCATAATGATAGGAAATACAACAATCTGCAGGCGTCAGAGGTGGGAAGATTCGGAACTGAGAAGTCACCTGGGACTTTCCAAGAAGTACAAGTCCCAAAGCGTGATGACTAAAACTACTACATAGAGTTATTTATATAGAACAGAAAGCTCACATTGTGTTAGCTTTAGGCGTATTACCTCTGGTAACAACGAGGAATCCTTGGTAAGTCTAGTGGCCAGAATGATGCTAATTTGCACTAATTAATACAATTCTGATTTGTTAAAAGAGGTGCTTTGCTGGGAGTATAAATATGTGAAGGGTGGATGTCAGGAGGAAGGAGCCAGGCTTTGCTCAGTAGTATTTAGTGATGCCACAAGGAGCAATGGGTGTGAGCTGCAACAGAGGAGGTACGTTGTTAAATATGAGAAGGAACTTCTTCACGGTGAGGGTGATGGAGCACTGGAAGGGGCTGCCCAGGGTGGGTGTGGAGTTTCCTTCTCTGGAGATGTTTAAAACCCATCGTGATATGTTCCTGTGCGACTTGGTCTAGGTGATCCTGCTGTGGCAGGGGGATTGGACTGGATGATCTTTCGAGGTTCCCTCCAATCTGTACTGTAATGTTCTGTGATTCTGTGAAATGACCTCTAGCAGTGTTGGCTGCAGCAGATTAAAACCTGACGTTTGCCTCAACTCCTGCCCAGCTCTGTGCATGAGGGCACAAGAGGTGTAAAGAACTATCAGTTTTTCCTGCCTCTACTTGTGATATGCAACGCTTGGAAACATCTGCATGGAGCTGTTGGGTCGTCAGGTGGACTTGATCATCTTGGAGGTCTCCTCCAACCTTGATGATTCTGTGGGTCTATGTTAATGTGCTCCCTTCTTTCACAAACACAGAGCTTGGGTTGGTTTGTTGGTTTGACAACAAGCTGGGGGCACCGTGCGGTGGTCAGACAGCCGGAGCCCCTCTCTCGCAGCAGCCGGTGCCCTCAGCCCTCCCGCTCTGCTCTGTCTGCTCCCGGGGCTGTCATGACGGGACAGGCGCAGGGCCGCTCTTTCCGCCAGGGGGCGCTGCGGGCCGAGCGCCGCGGCCTCAGCACCGCGCGGCGTTCTCCCGCCTCGCCGCTAGGTGTCGCCCGCACCGCACGGAGAGGGCCCGCCGCGACCATCGAGAGGGCTTCCGCCTGCCGTCGTAGCGCGCCGGCCCGGGAAGTGCCCGGACACGCGGAAGCGGAAGCGGAGGGGCGGGTCTGGCGCGGGCTGGGGTCGCCGCGAGGCTCTGGCCGTCGTTGGGCCCTGCGCGGCTGCGGGTGAGGCGGCGCCGGGGGCGGGCTGGGGCCGCGGCTGTGCCTGGCGGGGCTCTTCCGGCTGCGAGTAACCGAGCCCGGGCCGCGTCTCTGCGGCCGCCGTGTTGTGGGGCGAAAGGGCGGTTACCTGGTAACGCGTTCCCGGTGGCGGTTGCCGGCCCCGGTTGTGGCCCAGTGCTGCGCTGAGGCCGCTCAGAGCTGCCCCGCAGGGCGGGCGATGGGGCCTCATCGTTTTACGTGAAAGGGCTGTTTTTCCTCTCGTTGCAGACACAGGAACGTGGGACGCGCCTGGTCGCTGGCCTGCTGGGTTTACTGGTTGTTAAGTAGACATCAAAGCGGTGTGGCATCGCTCCTCCAGCCCCTCCCTCCCTTGCTTCCTTCCTGAGAAAGGGTAGCTGCTTTCTGAGCCATCACATACCAACCTCATGTTTTCCTAAGCTTGTCACCAGCTTCTTAGGTGTTTTTCTGAGGCCTTAGGTTTAGTTACTTAAAGGCTGTAGTGGTTGTAATGTAATTTAAGATGTTTGTGCTACTCGGTTTTAACTCTGTGCTAAGAGGTGTTGTTTTAACTTGGGAATGGTTAAATGGCCAAAGAATTCGATTATTTACGCATAAGGGCTATTTTATTTGACTGCTGTTGGCCTGCGACTTAAACTTGCATCTTTATGTTTTTTTATCCTATGCTTTATCTGTGTTATGGCTGCTGCAACAATAGTTCACGATACATCAGAAGCTGTAGAGCTCTGTGCTCCCTGTGGGTTATACCTTAAGCCCATTACAAAAATGACCATCAGTGTGGCCCTTCCTCAGCTGAAACAACCAGGAAAATCCATTTCCAACTGGGAAGTGATGGAAAGATTGAAAGCGATGGTGCAAACCCATCAGTTTTCCACTCTGCGGATTTCCAAAAGCACAATGGATTTCATTCGGTTTGAAGGAGAGGTTGAAAACAAAAGTTTGGTTAAATCTTTCCTGGCGTGTCTCGATGGCAAAACCATAAAGCTGAGCGGCTTCTCTGACATTTTGAAGGTCCGTGCTGCAGAGTATAAGATTGACTTCCCCACCAGGCATGACTGGGACTCATTTTTCCGTGATGCGAAAGACATGAATGAGACTTTGCCGGGGGAAAGGCCGGACACTATTCACTTGGAGGGTTTACCTTGCAAGTGGTTTGCGGCGAAGGACTCTGGCTCGGAAAAGCCGAGTGAAGAAATCCTTATCAAAGTTTTCAGGAGTTTTGGAGAAATACGTAACGTGGACATACCCATGCTGGACCCTTACCGAGAAGAAATGACTGGCAGAAACTTCCACACTTTCAGCTTTGGAGGCCATTTGAATTTTGAAGCGTATGTTCAGTATGAGGAGTACGCAGGTTTCATTAAAGCGATGAATGCCCTGCGAGGGATGAAGCTGATGTATAAAGGCGAGGATGGCAAAGCAGTGGCTTGCAATATAAAGGTGAGGAACTACAGGCTTTTTAATGGGAAATGGGTACAACCAAATGTTATTGCCCTGGTGCCGAGGCCCTGCATCTCTGTGCTGCTTTGGTGAAACAGGTGACATTAGCAGATCTAACAGGCAGAAGGTAAAAATGATAAAAGGGTTGCTAGACTGTGAACAATGTGAGATTTTGTTCTTTCTCAGCTCTAGAAATGAGAACTGCTGTGAAGAACTAAGTATGCTCTGGCAGGGGGATTGAAGTAGATGATCTTTCGAGGTCCCTTCCAATCCCTAATGTTCCGTGATTCTGTGAACATGACCTACTAAACAGCTTTTACAGTGTCATAGTATTTATAGATCTTGTCATTTCACCTAAAATGCTGAATCTGAACCCATTCCGACATACCTCACCAGAAAGCTGGCTTTGAAGCGTATTGTTCTCTCATGTTCCCTAGAAATAGACACTTGGGAGGAGAATTTCACAGCCTCTATATTTGGTCTCTGCTTTGATTGTGAGGCCTACGTGGCAAGTATCAGCATGTGGCTTGTACCGCCTGAGAATGCTCCGTTAACCATTCATGTGCTTCACATACAGAAAGGCTCTACGAACACTTAAGTGATGTTGATCTGCAGCACGGCTTCCTGTGAATGCAGTATGCTTAATTCATAATGTCTGAGGTCCTTTTCCAGTCCCTAGTGTTCTGGGGTTCTTATACAGAGTTATCTAGATCTCGATCTCTTTTTGCGTAACCTCACTGTCTTAGAAAATACAGGAGAGAGAGCAAGCCAGTCTGTGCAGATGTAGTAGCTATGAGAACATGGCCTGAAGAAAGCTTGCTCTGGTATGTTGGAGGTGGTGTCTGCATTTGTGTGTCAGTGGAGTGAAATGTTTCTGGATGTATTTCAGAATGGCCAGTAGTTATTCGTCACAAAGTGTATTTCAGGAAAAAACTCGAGTATTCCTTCGTGTGAGTATTTATTCAGATCATAATTCAGTCAGTGTAAGTAGAGTATTGTAGTCTTTGTTACTGCTGTGAAAGTTTGTGAGTTTGAGCACAGAAGCTCTTTGTACCTTGAGCATGAAGATTGTCAGGGGGACATGAAATTCAGACTCACATGCAAGGGATCAAGGTTCCCAAATTTAGTTTCTCCGTGCAATTGGAAACGTGCCCTCATGGCAGCTGCTCTGGGGATGTCTTTCATACAAGGTCACAACACCTGTTTCTACCTGTCTCTCCTTTTAGCCTGTTAATGAGACATCATTTCATGTAGAGCCTGGGTGAATTAAATTGCAGTGTGTGTGCTCCTTGTTCTCTGCCCCGTGGCTCGTGGATGGGCCTGCAGGAATGAACTTCAGACCTGTGCCTGCCTCTCTGCACGTGGGTGGTATCTAGAATTGGGAGATTAGGACACCAGCAGTGTGGCATCTGCTGGTTCCAACGTGCAGCTGGATGTGGTCTGGGTGTGCTCATGCGTCCTGAAAACAGCCTTTTCCTGGGTCTCACAGCTCAGACCTGTGTAACGTGCTTTTCTATTCCTAGTCTCAAACTTGGTGCTTCAACCCAGTGTACCTCAGCTTGAGAATCCTGGTGTTAGAATCGGTGGGGAGGTGCTTGCCCAAACCAGGGGCTCAGTGTTGTAGAACTGTTTCTTCTGCTGAATTTAAGGATCACAGTTTTAGACAGAAAGGGAGGTGTGTGTTTCTACCTACTGCTGTGCCAGTAGAAACAGTTCTGACAGATGGAAAACACTTTGCTGCTTCCCCTTTTTTTGATCTTACACCGGTTGGGACACCTTCATGCCAAGTGAAAACTGTTGTGTAGGTTGCTGGTAACTTTTTTTTAAATTCAGTTAGTTTTGTCTACTTAATATTGTTTTCAATTGTGTCCTGTAAAGGTTTCTTTCGACTCAACAAAACACCTTAGTGATGCATCAATTAAGAAGCGTCAGCTTGAAAGGCAAAAGCTTCAAGAGCTTGAAAAACAGAGAGAAGAACAAAAGCGGAGAGAGAAAGAAGCTGAGGAAAAACAAAAAGAGGAAGAAAGGTATTTGTTGCTTGTTGCTCATTTGTATTTGTAGCTGTCAGGCACAGCAGTCCTGTGTTTGCTCCTTCATCTCTGCATCAAAAGATTGAAAGAAACTTGTGTTTAATTTCTGAATTGTACTTTTTAAGGCAAAATGAAGCACTTAAAATAGAGTGAGAATATTGTGGTCTTTTTAAGAGCAGTAGGGTTTATCAATTATGGGATTTTAAGAGTGTTTTATACCTCTTTTTTGTCTCTTTTGAACTCTTAATTCCAAGAGCTTGGGACTTAACATCATTCTGATGCAAATGTACATCATAAGTAAAGAATAGAAACCAGTGCACTAGTTCTGCTACTGATTAACTCTGGTATTGTAAAGCCCATTTGTTCTTAACATCAGTAGTTTTCAGGACAGGGATGGGATACAAGGGACATGGGGCTGGCTGTTGTTTCTCACTTTGGCAAAGTGTTGGGGAACCTGGTTTAGAGGTCAACTTGTAGATTAGGGTTGATGGTTGGAAGATGATCCCACGGGTCTCTTCCAGCCTGAATGGTTCTATGATTCTGAATGAGTCTATGTGCAGAGGTGCAGATGTCACGTGAAAGCTACGTGGAATGTAAACACAAATGGAGCAAATTGTTTGAGAGGCTGTATGGTGTCTCTTTGCCTTGATGTGTATAAATTCTCTTGGCTTACTGTGTGGATATTAAACAGTTTCAGGAAATAAGGTTATTTAGCTTATTGTTAATGCTTATGTTCAGTTCAAAATACTAAACCTGCAAAACACTCAGTTTCTTAAAAATCATGCCATTGGACACCTGATCTGAGCAACCTTCAGCTACCACGTTGTCCTAATAACTGAAATAAAAGCCACCAGTGCCTGCACACTCAGATTGGCTTAACAATGTCTTCTTGCTGTGATGATTGACCACCCATCTGCCTGATGGATTTGTGTCTTGATTGAATTGGTTTCAAAATACATTTTTGTGGTAGCAGTGATGCTGTGTTTGGAAGGCTGATGGGTGTCTGCTGTCACAGCTGACACTTCAGTTAGTCACTGTTTTCTGCTTAAGCTTTTCAGTAGTTGAGAAGACTTACATAGCAACAAATTTATTTAAGGTACAAACGTGGTGGTTTGCCCCTGGCTGGGGCCAGGTGCCCACCAAAGCCACTCTGTCTCTTTCCCTTCTTGGATGGACAAGGGAGAGAAAAATGTAATGAGAGGTTAGCGGGTGAAGACAACAATAGTTTAAGAAAGCAGGAAGCAAAAGCAGATAATGAGGCTTATTCTCTGCTTCCCATCAGCAGAAGGTGTGTAGCTGCTGCTCTAGGAAGCAGGGCCCCTATACACACAGTCCTTGCTCTGGAGGACAAACGCCATCAACGAATGTCACCCCCTTCCATCTTTTCCCTTGCTTTTCTGTCGGGTCTGACATCATATGGTATGGAGGATCCCTTTAGTCAGTTAGAGTTAGCTGGCTCAGCCCATCCCTCAGCCCTCCTTGGTCGAGGAGAGCATTAGGAAGGCAGAAAAAACAACCTTGGTGCTGTGTGAGCACTGCTCAGCAGTAGCCAAAACACTGGTGTGTTATCAACACCCTTCCAGGCTACCACTGCAAACACAGCACCGGTGAAGGATATCGTGGGGAGGATCAACCCCATCCCAGCTAAACCAAACACATCAAAATACATTTATACAGATGATAAGAGTCTAAAACTGTACCTACCCTACGTAAGGTAAAAATATTGATCTCTTTTCAGGAGGCAGAGAGAGCTTGAAGAGTATGAGAGAGAGAGAAAAAGAGAAGAAAAGTTGCGCAAGAGAGAACAGAAACAGAAAGATCGTGAAGTTCGACGGAACAAAAAACAACTTGAAAAGCTTCAAGCTGAAGAACAGAAAAAGCTGCAAGAGAAGATCAAGTTAGAAGAGAGGAAGCTCCTGTTAGCCCAGAGAAATCTTCAGTCCATTAGACTAATTGCAGAACTGCTGAGCAGAGCAAAGGTAACTTGAATGTTTGTGTCAGAAGCTCTGAAGAATGCAGCAGACCAAAGCTTGTAACTGACTAGGGGGGTGTTGGCAACTGCTGTTCACTAAACAACAGATGTATCTCTCTTCAGATACTGTTTCGGAGACCAAAACTTCAAAACAGGGCAAAGAAACAGAGTTTCTGCCTTGGTAAAGTACACACATACAAGTACATGGAGGAGTGAACCTCTGCCTCCAGTCCTGAATAGCATTTTTTACCTGCAAACTAATTGTTCTTAAGCTTGTTCTTAAGTCCAGTAAAAGAATGTGTGAGCATAACAAAGTGAACAGAGGATAAGATGCCAGACTCCCTGTTTCTAATTGCACTTCTAATGCTCTTTCCCATGTGGCATTCAGCAGTCTTGCAGGCTTTGTCTTTGCTGTGAGATAGAAAATTCTGGTAAAGCAGTATCATGCACTGCATTTCACAGAATCACAGAATCATTAGGGATTGGAAGGGACCTCAAAAGATCATCCAGTCCAATCCCCCTGCCACAGCAGGATCACCTAGATCAAGTCACAGAGGAACGTGTTCAGGCAGGTTTTAAATGTCTCCAGAGAAGGAGATGCCACAACCGCCTGGGCAGCCTGTTCCAGGGCTCTGTCACCCTCACTGGGAAGAAGTTCCTTCTCATATTGATGTGGAACCTCCTCTGTTCCAGCTGACACCCATTGGCCCTTGTCCTATCATTAGATTTATTTCAGTCCCAGCATTTTGAAGTCTGCACTAAGCCCTTTATTTGGGTCAGAATAAAGGGGAAAAAAAAGTCTCAAGCTTCTTTTTCAGTATCATGAGTTTTTAAAGTGGTTGACAACATGAGCATCAGTATCTACGTAGTATGCGTGTATTTAATTATCTGAGGTTTTTCTATTGATTCATTGCAAGGTGACCTGTGAACGACAGTTTGCAGTCATCTAATGGAAAGTCACGTTTAAAATTTGAATGAAACCTTCAAGTGTGGGCCCTGATAGATGTGCTTTAATATTCCAAACTTCATGAGTTCTGTGTTGCGTGTTGCTCTTGCCATATTAAGGGGCCAGAAGGAGCACGCTTTGTGACACAGCTAGGACAATAAATGCTCAGAGGAGTTTGTGTACTAACAGCAATGGTTCAACCTTACAGCAGTTGTTAGTGGGGTTTTTTGGTTGGGTTGGTGTGGGCTTTTTACCTTTAAAAGGGAATCGACCGTGTTGCTTTGAGATGGTTAATTTCTGTTTGTTGGTTTTTCTTTTCTTGATATATCACAGTAATGATGAGGTTGGAAGAGACCTTAAAGATCATCCAGTCCAACCTGAATCCAAATAAACCAAGTAAACCTAACGTCTAGATCATGCCACTCAGCATGAGCGCTGCTTCTGTTTTCTATAGGTCTATAAACATTAGAATCTGTAGATATTTTTGTTTACTTTTACCTTCCCATTGGCTGTCTTTCAGGCTGTAAAGCTTTTGGAGCAAGAACATAATGAAGAAAAGATTCGTCTTCAGCAGCTAGAGGAGAGACGTAAGCTCCAGGAGGCTGAGCTCAAACGTGTGGAAGAGGAAAAAGAGAGAGCACTAGGGCTGCAGAGAAAAGAAAAGGAACTGAGGGAGAAACTACTGAACAATCTTCTGAGCAAGAAAATGGAGGCAGCGAATCAAAACAAAGGAGAAACCGAAGCGTCTCAGTGTGACACGCCAAAAACCCCTACTGCTGTCCCACACACCGTGTCATCCAGCTGCATCACTTCTACCTCAGGACAGGCTGATGCTGGCAAACCGGCTGCCAGGCCTCCAAGAGAAGTAGCATCCCCTGAGAGCGTAAACGCTCCGTGCAAGTACCTGAACGGCAACGTTCGCGACAAAGCTCACGCCAAAGAAGGTCAGAAGCTTCATACCACAAACTCTGAGAGCTGTTCTGAGAAAAGGAGTCCGGGGGTGCTTCCGTGTGTTCCCACCAATAACCAGCAGCCCAAGAGTCTCTCTGGCTACGAGCAGAATACCTGCAAGAAGGACTCACACTGTGAGCAGCGCAAGTGCAGCCCGGAGCCGAGGAGAAGGAGGAGCCGCTCGTGTAGCAGCGCAAACACTGACGAGAGTAAGGGCAGGCGAGAGAGGAGCCGGCACAGAAGAGATTCAAGCTACCACAGTGACAAGCGCAGGAAGGAGAGGAGGTCGTACAGACACTCTAGCAGGAGCTACAGTCCTCGACGGAGCCGCAGTCCTCGTCGAAGAAGCGTGAGCCCCAGGCGGTCGCGGTACAGGAGAACTCGCAGTATCGAACGCAGGCGAGACAGGAGAGAAAGAAGTCGGAGTCGCAGGAGTGTGAGCAGGAGACGAAGGCGCCGGAGCTGATCACCGAGGAGGCAGAGGAGTTCATGGAGGCCTTGGCTCCTTGGAAAGGCTGTGGTTGGACAGAAGGGCCGGACGGTGGTAGATGAGACCTCATCGGTGTGACTGCAGTAGAAAACCCATTTGTTTCAGCCAGCGCTTTGCTTGCATCTTACCCCTGAAATCAGGAAAACACCCAATTATTTTCTTTAATGTTCCTTTGCACTTGGTTGTCCTCTTCTTGGTTTCTCTCACGATGTAGGTGTCAGGCCTGTGTTTGTGCTCGAGTTGCTGAACACCAACCGGGTTTTGTTTTTCAGTTCTCTGAACCTCCGTTGTAGTCGACTGTAGTTTTTATTTCTGTATCACCTGTTTTGGCTTGAGAAGTACAAGTGGTGTCAGCGACAGGAGCTCCAGATGGGACGAGCTGTTACACACAGATCTGATTTGAAAAGCTTTCACAGAGTTTTTAACACCGACTATACAAAGACATGCAGGTTCCCTTTTAAACTGCTACGAACTCCTTCGTACGTCTGTACGGTGCCAAGCTTCGTGGCCCAGCTTGCTCTGGTATGTGATGCTGTTTGTACAGTACTACTGGCCGTGTGAGGGAGGCACACTGGTGTAGGAAGTGAGAAGCGGGGGGTTAAATAACTGAAAACTCACTCTGTCCATTTTGTTGACAGTAGTTGGCTTTGTAATTACTTCAGGTGGCATTTTTGGAGCATATTTTTCAGGTACACCCAGAGCGAGCCGTTGTCTTGTGGCAAAAAGGGGCCTTCTTGCGAAAATGTTTTCACTCGTGGCGTGGAAAGTAAGGCTGCAGTGTCTCTTGTTAAATCAACTTCAGAATACTTTTGCTTCTAGAATGCACCTCAGGAATATTAAAAGCTATAACATTCCGGTCAAAGAGTTTATTTTGCCTTTTTATGGTAAAATTAAAAGAACCTGTTTGCAGTGACCTGAAGTTTTTGTTTTCGTGTGTCAGAGTACCAAGGAGTGTTGCACAAGAACCTAGTCATTGAAGACATTGTTTCACACACTTGGTTACTGAAGTTCAGCAGCTCTGGTGGTCCTGCTGTGCCGGGGGATTTGACGAGATGGTCTTTCCAGGTCCTTTCCAATCCCTGAAGTTCTGATTCTAGGTGGTCCTGTTGCATACAGCTCTGTCAGCTGAATTCAGCAGGTCGTGTATTCTTTATCCACAGCCTTCAGATGCCATTTTCCTCACGTGGGTGCCTGAGTCAAAGTGCAGCCCTCTCCTGGGCTGCCTGGGGAGCAGTGGTGCTGCAGCACAGCTGGAGCCTCGGTTCATCTCTTGATTTCAGTGAATCTCTGCAGGGCCTGTGTCTTGCTAGGACTGCTGAACTCTGCTGCTGAAATCTTTGTAGTTGCTAGTTGTGAGAAGGAAGTGTAGACATTCTGTTGCTGGCAAGTCATGTTTTTAAAGATCACCTACTATGGGGAGGGGATTGGACTGGATCATCTGCCATGGGGGGTTGTGGAGTCGTCTTCTCTGGAGACATTTAAAACCCACCTGGCCATGTTCCTGTGCGACTGGATCTAGGGGATCCTGCTGTGGCAGGGGGACTGGACTGGGTGATCTTTCCAGGTCCCTTCCAATCCCTGATGTTCTGTGATTGTGTGTGATTCCAACTACATTCCTTCTCAATTTTTTATACTCATTTTACATCAGTGGCTTAGGGGCTGAGAGCAACACTGATTTATCTAGTTACCTCAACACCAGCAGTCTCTCCAAGTCTGAGCAGTTGTTTTCTGTGGAGGATTTATTTTTCTACCATCTTTGTTAAAGTAGTAAAAGCCTCTGTCTACCCGAAGATGAGTTAATCTTTTGTAACTAAGCTAAAATCACGATGTAGCTGAAATCAGATCCAAGCATTTGATAAGGCTGGTGGGAAGTCCACGTATAAATGCATGCAGTTCTGTTTAGCCTGCTCTTAAATATTGACAGACTCCTAGAATGGGTTAGATTGAAGGGGACATCAGAGATCATCTAGTTCCAACCTCCCTGCCGTGGGACAAGGACACCTTTCACTGCACCGAGTTGGCCGGGGCACCACCCCACTTGGCCTCGAACACATCCTGTGAAGGGGGATCCACAGCTTCCACTGCCTGACCACCCTCATAGTGAGGAGGTGCTTCCTAAAATCTAATTAAATCTCTGCACAGCCCATAGTATATTTTTTTAAGAAGTGAATCCTTTCACCACTTACATGTGGAATTTAACTAATGACCATCAGCACCAGTCTTTGAGCTGAGGGTCAGAGTCTTATTAATATTTGTGCAGTTTATTTCTACTGTGACCTTGCACTGGGGTTAGGGTCTTGGGTGGTGGTCTTGACACAGTGTTGTGTAAGTAATTAGGGAGATGTTAGTTTATAATGCTAGTTGGTGATTGGAATCATCCTGCAAGGCTCCAACAGGCGTTGTTTGTGTGAAGAAGACTGCTTGAGAGGGTTTTTTTAACTCCAGGGAATCTGGTTTCATACCCATTCTGAAATGATTATGAGTGCCTCTGACATTTAGGGCAATTTCTGAGGCTGGAGAAGATGAGCTGCGAGGAAGATGTCAGATGATCATTCAGCTCAACACAGCACATCCAGCACTGGCTTCCTACGATGTCCTGAAAGGGCAAAGCACCTTGTTCTTAGCACTTGTTTCTTCTTTTCACAGCAGCTCCAGGAAGAAAAGCCTGAAAGCGCTTTCAAGCTGCTTGCAAACATGTCCCCAGTCCTCCTGCATTTTGGAAAGAAGTCCTCTTTCAGCTGGCCAGCTGAACCCAGGCAAAAGCAGTACCTAAAGTTGCCCAGTATTGCTGTGGTGCTTTCAATCCGCTTGCTGCCTGCTGTGGTGAAGTGACACTGGTGATGTGAGGATCGTGTTGCCAGAAGTAATTGGTGACACTAAGAGGTGGTTATGAAAACTGGGACCATGCTTTTTCTGACTGATTCTACTGCTGTGACCAGTGACCTAGGGCAGATGCCTCACTGGAAGCATCATCTTGAGGGCTGTCAGAGAAAAATGGGGATGTTTGTAGTGGCTCCCAAAGCCACGAGCGCAAAGCTGAGCCAGGAGCCACAAGGCTGCAAACACAAGCTGATGAGGGTGACTACCTGGATGTCACAGCAGTGTCAGCTTTTGGATAAGAAGATGTTTGCAGCTGCTCATGTTTGTTTAGTTTGAGGAAGAGGAGGTTTAGGGGAGACCTCACTGCTCTCTACAACTATCTGAAAGGACACTGTAGAGATGTTGGTGCTGGGCTCTTCTCACAGGTCATTAGCAACAGAACCAGAGGGAAGGGATTCAAGCATCGACAGGGGAGGGTTAGACTGGCCATCAGGAAGAAATTCTTCCCAGAGAGAGTGGTCAGGCCCCAGACTGGGCTGCCCAGGGTGGTGGTTGGGTCCCCATCTCTACATAAGTTTAACAGATGCTTAGTTGGGGGATCTGGTTTAGAGGTGACCTTGTAGAGTAGGGTTGATGGCTGGACTCGATGATCCCAAGGGTCTTTTCCAACCTGAATGATTCTGATTCTAAAACCTGGGTGGGGGTTTCCAGCAAAGCAAGCAATTGCATTTTCATTTTCACAAGTGCATTTGCACCTTTGAAGGAGCTTAGACTTCAGCCCTCGGTGGCAATCACTTGGAAACAGCAGCGCTGTGTGTGGCTTTACATCAACTTGGAGCGGGTTGTCTGCCGCCCTCCTCCCCTGCCGGCAGGAATCCCATTAGAAAATTACCTCTGGTGTCCTCAACAGAAAGATTTAGTCGTAATTGAAAGGGTAGTTGAAGTGGGTCTGATTAACTGTGTGGTCATTTTATTGAGGTCATCTTGAATCCTGTAATTCAGCCTTAAGTAAAATGAATTTACGGCCCGTTAGGACGTGCTGGTCGATAGCTGGGCACATGTCTCTGTTATGGAGTGAAAACTACAGACAGCGAGTGTTGAGTGTCTTCATACTCTGAGGTACAGCTGTGAGGAACTTCACCGGTACCTGACTAGTGGTTGGTGGCCAAGTCCTTTGAGGAAAGTGGTCTGTGAGCTGCTGAGCAGCAGTGAGCTCTTCACAGAATCACAGGGACTGGAAGGGACCTCGATAGATCATCCAGTCCAACCCCCCTGCCACAGCAGGATCCCCTAGATCCAGTCATTAGGGGTTGGAAGGAACCATGAAAGATCATCCAGACCAACCCCCTGCCACAGCAGGATCCCCTAGATCCAGTCATTAGGGATTGGAAGGCACCTCGAAAGATCATCCAGACCAACCCCCTGCCACAGCAGGATCCCCTAGACCAAGTCGCACAGGAACATGTCCAGGTGGGTTTTAAAGGTCTCCAGAGAAGGAGACCCAACAATCTTCCTGAGGTTTGAGTGTTCCAGTGCTTCTGAAGTACCAGCATGATAACTCACAGCTGAGCTGGCAGTACAGGCTTTAATCCGTGTTTCTTTGGCTCCTCCATCATCAAGCTTTAGGCTTCTTTAGCCACCGAAACTGCTGAGTTGGCTAGAAAACCCCATCTAAGCGAGTAACTTGGCTAATATTTCGCAAGCGGTGCGTTTCTCAGGAGCAATGAGATTAAGAGGATCAGCTGGTGTGTGCTGTGTCTGGTGGCAAGAAGCTTATTTAAAGAGAGAGGACCAGTGACTCAGTGCCTCAGTCCAGAAGGAAGATGGGTTCCACAGAAGCCCCTGACTACCCTCAAATCATCTCGCAATACAGCAGTGGATTTTTAGTCTCAAAGGTAAGAAACACGGCTCAGTCTCGGAGAGGCGTCTGAGAGGATGGAGACAGAAACGTTCAGGCGTCTAATCTTTGGTTCTGAACGTAAATCTGAGGAAGAAAAGACATCTCAATGTACAAGAGCATCCTGTTGGTTCATCTAAGCCTCAGGATGGATTTAGCATTTGTTGAGACCTCGCTGACTTTGGGGACCTGTTGGAGAGCAGCGGAGGAGAAAGGGACCTGGGGGTGCTGGTGGACACCAGGGTGGCCGGGAGCCGGCAGTGCGCCCTCTTGTGGCCAAGCAGGCAAATTGCAGCCTGGGGTGGGTCACAACGGGGGTGGTTGGCGGATCGAGAGACGTTCTCCTCCCGCTCTGCTCTGCCCTGGGGAGACCACATCTAGAGTGTCGTGTCCGGTTCAAGAAGGACACGGAACTGCTGGAGAGAGTCCAGTTTAAAGCCACAGAGATGATGGAGGGAGGGGAGCATCTCCCTGATGAGGAAAGGCTGAGGGAACTGGGGCTCTTTAGCCTAGAAAAAAAGAGAATGAGGGATGACCGCATTAGTGTTGATAAATACGTGAAGGGTGGGTGTCAGAAGGATGGAGCCAGGCTCTGCTCAGTGGCATCTAGTGATAGGACAAGGGGCAGTGGGTGTCAGCTGGAACAGAGAAGGTTCCACATCAATATGAGAAGGACCTTCTTCCCAGTGAGGGTGACAGAGCCCTGGAAGGGGCTGCCCAGGGTAGTCG
>VXBP01010286.1:368158-449921 GCA_013400115.1 Rhinopomastus cyanomelas
GTCCCTTTCCATCCCTTTCCATCCTTTTCCTTCCCGTCCCTTTCCATCCTTTTCCTTCCCGTCCCTTCCCATCCCTTCCTATCCTTTTCCTTCCCGTCCCTTCCCATCCCTTCCCATCCTTTCCTATCCCTTTCCATCCCTTCCCTTTCCTTCCTTTTCCTTCCCATCCCTTCCCTTTCCTTCCCATCCCTTCCCTTTCCATCCTTTTCCTTCCCATCCCTTCCCATCCCTTTCCATCCCATCCCTTCCCTTTCCATCCTTTTCCTTCCTATCCCTTTCCATCCCTTCCCTTCCCACCCCTTCCCTTTCCATCCTTTTCCTTTCCATCCCTTCCCTTTCCATCTTTTCCTTCCTTTCCCTTCCCATCCCTTCCCACCCCTTCCCATTCCTTTCCATCCCTTCCCTTCCCATCCCTTCCCTTTCCATCCTTTCCCTTTCCATCCCTTCCCTTTCCATCTTTTCCTTCCCATCCCTTCCCATCCCTTCCCGTCCCAGCCGCCCGCCGCCGCGTAGCCACCGTCCCAGTAGCTGCCGCTAGGCGCCGCTGTTGCTGCGCTCGGCTCGTGCTGCGGGGGGGTGGGGGTGGGGGGGCAGAGCTCTGCGTGGACTTTGCGGTCGCAGACGACCCGGCAGAGCAGCCAGAAGCTTCACGTATCGAGGGCCAAGAGAAAAGCGCTTGAAGAGTCTCTGCCATCAATCCAATAAATGCAAACCCCGGCTCTGCCACCCAGCTCTCAGTCCAGGGCAGAGCGGGGAAGAAGGAGCCAAGCTTTCACCTGCAGGGAGGACTGTGACAGAGTCATTCAGGGTGGGAAAGACCCCTGGGATCATCGAGTCCAACCATCAGCCCTACTCTGCAAGGTCACCCCTCAACCAGATCCCCCAACACTACATCTAAGCGACTTTTGACCACATCCAGGGATGGGGAGTCAACACCCACGAACATGCCCTTCCTTGCCATCTTCAGCAAGATGTGGAGTGTAGGGCTGCTCCTGACAACAAGGTTGTACTAGCCCAGGAGACATGGTCTGTAAAAGCCACAGTGCCACAGGAGAACCAACCCTGTGGGCCTCATGCTTCATTTCTTTTTGTTGCTTAGGCTATCAAAATGGATGGAGGGTTCTTCTCTCTTCCTGTGGTCCCTTCTAACCCAGACTGACTCTATGACTTGGTCTGGGTGATCCTGCTGTGGCAGGGGGATTGGACTAGACCATCTTTGGAGGTCCCTTGCAATCTCTAATGAGTCTATGACTTGTGACTACAGAGCCAGGTGGCATCTTGGGGTTGGTGCCTCTCTGTTGGCGCTGCGAGGTGAGGAACAAGTTCCAGCATGGGTAACTCAGGGTGCTCAGCCAGGGAGCCATGCTGGCCGTTGAGAGACCCTGATGGGTCGTGGTTCTCTCTGGACGGCCAGCCCAACACCCCCACCAGAGCAGGGGGACGTGGTTTTGGGGTGTCCCCTTGTGAGCTGCAGTCGCTGCGCCCCGTTCCCGACCTGTGAGCTCTGTGGCACGAAGGTGACTTTGCAGGTTCTGCAGGCTGTGAGCGATGTGTTCCGAGCGCTCGTGCTCTCTCCAGACGACACGAGGTGTTCCCTCCTGCAGCAGCCAGGCACGAACACAACGAATTGAGGCTGACAAGCAGGCAGCAGGGTCGTGTGGGGCTAACTCAGGTCTTTCCCTGCCTCCTCCCCACCAACACCTTGAAAATAAAACAGCTCAAGGATGTTGCTGATTTGACCGCACCAGCAATATTAGTTTCCTGCTAAAATGTAGCCTGGAGGAAGTGGTGATATCTGTGAATTAATTACCCTTTCAAGTGAATGAATTAAGTGGCTAAATGTGAACCCTCTGCAGCTTTTGTACCAAGGAGATGTTAATTTACCCTTCGGTGAGGAGCCCTGCAAAGTCAGCTGGTGGGACGTGCTGGGCAGGAAAGTCCTCGCACACCTGTGCCCGCAGGCTCTTCCTGACACCCCCTTCCCACACGGGGCACCCACCATCACCCCCGTTTCAGTGCTGGTTTTGTCCTCATACACCCTTTGCCAACGGTACTGCTGCCTGTCGTTTCAAGTGCTCATGAAGCCTCCTGACTGCCCGTGGGGTGCTGTGTCTCCACAGGTAGAGGAGATGTGGCTGTCCAGAGTGGGTAAGACACATGTGGGTGGTGTGTCCCAAACCCAGTCATTTCCTGCCCCACACAGGACATTAGGGATTGGGACCTTGAAAGATCATCCAGTCCAATACCCCCGCCACAGCAGGATCCCCTAGACCAAGTCACACAGGAACATGTCCAGGTGGGTTTCAGGCATCTCCACAGAAGGAGACTCCACAACTCCCCGGGGCAGCCCCTTCCAGGGCTCTGTCACCCTCACTGTGAAGAAGTCCCCTCTCACATGGAACCTCCTGTGTTCCAGCTGACACCCCTTGTTCTGTCATTGGATGACACTGAGCAGAGCCTGGCTCCATCCTCCTGACACCCACCCTTCACATATTGATCAACATTACTGAGGTCACCCCTCAGCTACCTGGGCACAGCTGGTCTCCTCTCACAAGCAATCAGTGACAGAACAAGAGGGAAGGGGTTCAAGCTACAGCAGGGGAGGTTTAGACTAGATGTTGGGAAGAATTTTTTCCCAGGAAGGCACTGGAATGGGCTGTCCAGGGTGGTGGTTGAGTCGCCACCCCTGGATGTGTTTAAAGATTGTTTGGATGAGGGATCTGGTTTAGGGGAGAACTTGTAAGGTGGGGTAGCTGGTTGGGCTCGATGATCCCAGGGGTCTTTTCCAGCCAGAGTGATCCTGTGAGTCAGCAGATTGGATAGTCGCAGTCAGATGCTCCAGCTGCATCTATAAACTGATGTGTAAGTTTGATGAGTCAGCAAACTCCCATCTAAGAGTCAGTGGTAGGGGATCCTGCTCTGGCAGGGGGATTGGGCTCTTCCCAGGTCCCTTCCAATCCCTCATGTCCTGTGGCTCTGTGAGAACACAAGCTGGCATCCTCCCAGCAACCTTTAACTGCCCTTTAAGCAAAGCACAGTCAGTACAGCTAGTTTTAGCAGAACTTTGCCTGAGAAATGAGATCTGGGGGAGTCTCACACATGGCTGGAGAACACAATCTCCAAGTTCTCACTGAAGCCCTTTTCTCTAATAAGCAATTCCCTTGGAACGTCAGTTTTCTACCTGGTGGATCTGCAGCTGTGCTCAGCTTGCAGCTGTGACGCTGTGGAGCAGCTCCATGCTTTTAGCAGAGGCTTTTCTGCTGTTCTAATCCTATTGGGGTGGAGCTGACAAAAGATGTTGGTGTGTTTGAGTGATGACAGAGCCCTGGGAGGGGCTGCCCAGGGTGGTTTGTGGAGTCTCCATCTCTGGAGATGTTTAAGACCCACCTGGATGTGTTCCTGTGTGACTTGGTCTGGGTGATCCTGCTGTGGCAGGGGGGTTGGACTAGATGATCTTCTGAGGTCCCTTCCAATCCCTGATGTTCTGTGATTCTGTGATGGGCTGCCCAGGGGGGTTGTGGAGTCTCCTTCTCTGGAGATGTTTCAAACCTGCCTCACCATGTTCCTGTGTGACTGGATCTAGGTGATCCAGCTGTGTCAGGGGAACTGTGATGGATGATCTCTCGAGGTCCCTTCCAATCCCTAATGTTCTGTGACTCTGTGAAGTGATCCTGCTCTGACGAGGGGACTGGACTGGCTGATCTCTGGAGGTCCCTTCCAGTCCCTGATGCTGGGCGATCCGGTGGCAAACAGCAGTCAATGGAGCTGCCACAGGGTGTAGCTCTTGTGTTGCTCTCTCCCTCGACGATCTCACAGCGGAGGCAGAGCTGCTTGTTTTCGCAAGGCAGCCGGTGCAGGAAACCTCCTTCTCTTTAATACCTCCGGTGCCACATCTGCTTCTGCAACGACAGTGGTCCGGGGGAGTGGAACATCTCCACTCACAGCGGTGGAACCCCGAGAGCGTGCAGAGATGCCTCACGAGCAGCCTCTGCCTGCCCAGCAGAACTTGTTGTTCTGCTCCCACCTGATTAGTTGTTCTCGTGGGAATAAAGGCACCGAAACCAATGGTTCTGCCTCCCTCCCCCTCCTTCCCCAGCGTGGGGGGCACTGAGGTGTCAGCACCGGACTGTTTGTGGCAGCAGACAAAGGCAGGCACGAGGATCTCGGGCATTGGATCCAGTGCAGTGGGTGTCAGCTGGAACAGAGGAAGTTCCACATCAGTATCAGAAGGACCTTCTTCCCAGCGAGGGTGATGGAGCCCTGGAACAGGCTGCCCAGGGGGGTTGTGGTGTCTCCTTCTCTGGAGACATTTAAAAACCACCTGGACATGTTCCTGTGCGTCTTTATCTAGGTGATGCTGCAGCCAGCGAGGCAGAGGGTGAGCTGCCTCATGCTGAGGAAGTCCACCAAAGCACAGAGAATGCAGGAGAGAAAGCACCTCCTTGCTCTTTCAGACCTCCCACTAAAGCAAATAGACAGGAGGATGTACTTGGTCTGGGTGGTCCTGCTCTGGCAGGAGGATTGGACCAGATGATCTTTCAAGGTCCCTTCCAATCCCTGATGATTCTAGGACTGGACCAGATGATCTTTCAAGGTCCCTTCCAATCCCTGATGATTCTATGATTCTCTGCACCTTGACTATATCTGGATGTAAGTGTCTTCATTTCACAGAAGACTGATATTTGCAGCTCCCCTGTTTCAGAAATGCTCTTGTTAGCTTTGGTTCCAGATGAGTAATTGTTCACATATTGTTCAGGCAAATCTCTCGTTCACAGCTGGATTTAGTAACAAAGGAGAAAGATGACTGTCTATAAAAATCACTAGTAGGCTAGATTCTGTGTGACCTGGTCTAGGTGATCCTGCTGAGGCAGGGGGACTGGACTGGATGATCTTCGGAGGTCCCTTCCAACCCCTGATGTCCTGTGATGCTGTGACTTGGTCTAGGTGATCCTGCTGTGCTTGTGGGGATTGGACTGGATGATCTTTGGAGGTCCCTTCCAACCCCTGATGTCCTGTGATGCTGTGACCTGGTCTAGGTGATCCTGCTGAGGCAGGGGGATTGGACTGGATGATCTTTGGAGGTCCCTTCCAACCCCTGATGTCCTGTGATGCTGTGACTTGGTCTAGGTGATCCTGCTGAGGCAGGGGGACTGGACTGGATGATCTTTGGAGGTCCCTTCCAACCCCTGATGTCCTGTGATGCTGTGCACAGCACCAGCAGGATTTAGCTCTGCTCAGCACCACTCTTTGCATCCAGCCAGTTTTTAGCCCAGCAGCAGATACAGCCCGGTGCAGGCTGCATCAATTTACCTTTATTTACTCACAAGTTTTCCTGGTGGTGACCAAGAGCCATTTCAGCAGCTAATAGAGAGCACAAATCACATCCTCCTTTGACGCCTGTGTAGCCTCTATCGAGACAACGATTTCATTACCAAAAGCACTCCGAGCCTCTGACTCATGGCCAAGTTTTGAGTCAGAGGGTTTTTAATCGGCTCTTTGCGATCGAAGGCATCATGGTCAGCTGTGCTTTACATCAGCTGTTACCTCGTTAATGTTGTGTTTGATTTCCACCTCGGTTTCCCACCTATGAGTAAGAAACTCCGTGTAGGCGCCTCATCTTGAGCAGCTCTGTTTCTGCCGGTCCAGAAGCAGTTCTGCCTCCTGGGAGTGATGTGCTGCAGGCTGGTCACTGCGGTGCTGCAGGAGCAGAGAGGGGGCTGCGCTGTCCTGCTGCTGGCACCTCAGTGGCAGAAGAATTGCTGTTTCTGAAGAGACTTTGGGTTGATTTTTTATTATTATATAAAAAGTTTTTGAGTAGGAAGATCTGTCTGGAAAGAGTAGCAGGGAAGATGGGAACAGAATAGCAGTAAAATACAGAGGAAGAAGAAGACGGGATGGACAGGGAGCGGAGTAGGGCTGGGGAAGCACCAGAACCCCACAGCACCAAGTTGTTTTCCTTATCACAGAATCACAGAACATCAGGGATTGGAAGAGACCTTGATAGATCAACCAGTCCAATCCTCCTGCCACAGCAGAATCGCCCAGACCAAGTCACACAGGAACACATCCAGGTGGGTTTTAAATGTCACCAGAGAAGGAGACTCCACAACCTCCCTGAGCATCCCCTTCCAGGGCTCTGTCACCCTCACTGGGAATAAGTTCCTTCTCATATTTGATGTGGAACCTCTTCTGTTCCAGCTCACACCCACTGCCCCTTATCCCATCATTAGATGCCCCTGAGCAGAGCCTGGCTCCATCCTCCTGACATCTGCCCTTTCCACATTTATAAACATTACTGAGGTCACTCCTCAGTCTCCTCCAAGCTCAAGAGACCCAGCTCCCTCAGCCTTTTCTCATCGGGGACATGTTCCATCCCTTCATCATCTTTAAAACAGAAGTCTTGGATAGGGAACAACAGAAAACTAGGAAACCACAGAACACTGCGGGTTGGAAGGGACCTGCAAGGATCATCAGTCCAATCCCCCCACCACAACAGGATCCCCTAGATCCAGTCATGAGGGATTGGAAGGGTCCTCCAAAGATCATCCAGTCCAATCCCCCTGCAGGATCCCCTAGATCCAGTTGCACAGGAACATGTCCAGGTGGGTTTTAAACATCTCCAGAGACAGGTGAACAGGGATCCAGGGAAGGCCACGGGTCTTTGCAGTGATGCCAAATGTGCAGACTCCAGAGGGGCTTCAGTGTGGACCCTACAGTGCCCTCTCACAAATCTCCTTGCAGACTGCCCTGGGTGCTCACCGACTGCTGAGTCCACACGATGGTGACGCACATCAGGAAGTCATCTCAACAGCATCTGGAGGTCTGTGGGTCTCATGCTTAGTGCTGGGCGACTGTAGGGACTCGGGGTGGGGTCGGTGCCCCGTTCCTTTGAGTTGTGCTTTCCAAAAGGTGCCTTGTTTCTGAACTCGAGGGGGAAGAAGGGGCTTGTGGGCAGAAAGAACCGCACTAGAAGGACGATCCCAACGACAGCTCTTTCTGTTCGGGCAGATGGAGCTGAAGCCGCAGTTGGCTCGGTGCTGCTCCTGATCTGCAACGAGGAGCTGTTGTTCTGGGTGATATCCTGGCCATATGCTGGAGCCAGAGGATCCTTGCTATGGAGGAGTGAAGAATAGTCTGTCTTCCTGGACCCGCTCACACGCTCGGTGGCTCGTGCTTCTTTATCAGAGAAGGAAGGCCCAGGGGTTGGAAGCCGATCCAGCTCTTGAGTCCCGTCTTTATCGTGAGGATGGAACATTCTCCATCTTTCCTGCAAAATACTGTTTTTAGGGCAGATAAGGCTGCTCTGAACTTGCAGGCTCAGAGATTTTCAATACCTTGTCTCTCAGAGCTCTGCTCTGATGTAGTCCATGTTAGAGGGAGGTGCTGCCATGGTGGGGGGATCAGACTAGTTGGGCTTTTGGGGTCCCTTTCAGTCCCTAATCAGAGGACATCATCGCCATCCCTGGAGGAGCCTAAAGAGCATTTGGATGAGGTGCTGAGGGGTGTGGTTTAGGGGTGGACTTGTAAGGCGGGGTAGATGCTTGGACGTCTCCTTCTCTGGAGATGTTTAAAACCCACTTTAATTAACCATTTATTTATTTACTATTCTTTTTCATTCATTCTCATTTATTTATCTACTTATTTATATGTTTACCTGTTTATTTATTCATTCATTTAATTAATTCATTCTATTATTTATTTACTTTATTTATTTTTAAATCTTCTTTAATTTATCTATTTTAATTTCATTAATTTATCTATTTTTGTCTATTTATCTATTTGTTTCCATATTTATTTAATTAATTCTATTATTTATTTACTTTACTTTTTTGAAATCTATTTCATTAATTTATCTATTTGTCTATTTATCTGTTTACCTATTTATTTATTTCATTCTATTATTTATTTACTTTAGTTTTAAATATTCTATTTCATTCATTCATTTACCTATTTATCTGTTACTCTGTTTATCTATTAATGTATTGATATGCTTATTTACCTATTTATGTATTCACTAATTTAATGATTTCAGTCAATTATTTATTTACTTTATTTATTAATGCATTTATTTACTATTCTATTTCATTCATTTATCTATTACTCTATTTATCTATTCATCTATTTATTTATCTATACTCTATTTATCTATTAATGTATTGATATGATTATTTACCTATTTATTGATTCACTAATTTAATGATTTCAGTAAAATTTTTTTACTTTATTTATTAATTTATTTCTTTACTATTCTATTTCATACATTTATTTATCTATTACTCTATTATCTATTAATTTATTGATATGCTTATTTACTCATTTATTTATTCACTAATTTATTTTGTTCAATTATTAATTTGCTTTATTAATGTATTTATTTACTATTCTATTTCACTCATTTATTTATCTATTAATCTACTTACCTATGTATTTGTTTACATATTTATTCATTCATTTAATTCAATTATTTATTTACTTATTTCTTCATTTATTTCTTTAATATTCTGATTCATTCATTTCTCTCTCTCTCTCTATTTATCTGTTTGGGCTGCGGTGACTTCTGAGCTCACGAGCAGTGGGTGGATTTTGTGCTTCCCTTCTCTCCACCAGACCTGGCTAAGGAAGCCTTCTCCACACTTCTCCATGCTTTCAAGCCCTCGAGAGAACTGGCTGCGAGGTTCCACAGGGGATCCGTCAGTGCTGAGGGGTTGGGACTCCCTCCCTCACTGCTGAGGAGCCCGAGTCTAGGATGGAGATCAAGGCGGCCCCCCCCAATAAAATCTTCTACTGCCGCAAGAAGAGAGGACAGCTGTGTCCCCATTGTCAGGTATGATTTACACCCGGGAGTAGCTACAAGAATGCTGGGCAGTAGGTCTGTGGAGCAGCTCTTCTGTGAGATACACCAGCAGCAGATGTTGTGGGATGATCCAGGAGTGTGATGAACGATGCTGTAATCACTGTGGAGATTGAGGAGAAGGTGGAGCAACCAGAAGGGTCAGTAAACAGGGAGCAGAGAAGAGAAGAGCCCTAGGCAGCTTGTCCTGGATGAGAAGGCAGCCAGTCCTTGCTTCCTGTAGGAAGGGTAGTGAGGAGATGCTTCCCTTGTGCCTGTAGTTAGGAGATGTTTTGGACAGTGCAGGTGGTCACCACAGAAGCATGTAGCTGACGCGCCCATGGAAAGCCTGTGCTCTCCCATCAGAGCACCTGATGCTGCCCTGTCAGCTGGACAGAGTTGATTGACCCCACCGGGGCCCTGAGGGGCTGCACCTGTGTCCTGAGGGGCTGCACCTGGGCCCTGAGGGGCTGCACCTGGGCCCTGAGGGGCTGCACCTGGGCCCTGAGGGGCTGCACCTGTGCCCTGAGGGGCTGCACCTGGGCCCTGAGGGGCTGCCCCTGTGCCCTGAGGGGCTGCACCTGGGCCCTGAGGGGCTGCACCTGGGCCCTGAGGGGCTGCACCTGGGCCCTGAGGGGCTGCACCTGGGCCCTGAGGGGCTGCACCTGTGTCCTGAGGGGCTGCACCTGGGCCCTGAGGGGCTGCACCTGGGCCCTGAGGGGCTGCACCTGGGCCCTGAGGGGCTGCACCTGTGCCCTGAGGGGCTGCACCTGGGCCCTGAGGGGCTGCCCCTGTGCCCTGAGGGGCTGCACCTGGGCCCTGAGGGGCTGCACCTGGGCCCTGAGGGGCTGCACCTGGGCCCTGAGGGGCTGCACCTGGGCCCTGAGGGGCTGCACCTGTGTCCTGAGGGGCTGCACCTGGGCCCTGAGGGGCTGCACCTGGGCCCTGAGGGGCTGCACCTGGGCCCTGAGGGGCTGCACCTGTGCCCTGAGGGGCTGCACCTGGGCCCTGAGGGGCTGCCCCTGTGTCCTGAGGGGCTGCACCTGGGCACCTGGTGCCCCTCCCAGCACAAAAGCAGGTCCCAGTTGCAGACAGAGCTGGGTCTGTGTGTTGGCTGGATGCACTTTGCTGTTGCTCCTGTTGCTGGAAGGACCCCCCCCAAGTACCCCTCTGGCAACTGGAGCTCCCAGCCACAGCAGGACAGGAGGAGCTGGACCAGGACCAGGGTGAGTGACTGGGTTCTGCATTTCTCAGGTTTTTATCTTGGTTGGTCTCTCTGTGGCTGTTGTGGCTCCTGGACTGTGGCTGGTTTCCCTGCTGCTGAATTTTGGGGTCAGCTTGCTTTCTGTTGAGTCCATGGGGAGCAGGTCTGTTCCATTTGCTTCCTCCTTTGCTGGTTGTGCTGGTTGGTTGTTGTGCCCGTGGAGATGGACAACAAAACCTCTGTGTTTTCTGCTGATGGCTGCATCCCTTTGGCTGGGCTGTGGAGCTGGTGAAACACAGAGTCTGAAGCCTTTCTGGAGCTCAAAGAGGAGCAGTTTGAACTGGCACCTCTCTCACCAAAGGTCAGGCTGAAGGCAACAGCCCTTGCTGAGAAAGTGGTTCTGAAGCTTTGCTGTTCTTTACGTGTTTGGTTATTTATTGCCTTCCTCCTGGCCCACTGAAGTTCTGCTGGATGGGCTTCAGCTTCCAGGTGTTGATTAAGCCTCAGCTGCACGAGAGGGTCTGTCCTCCACACTTCTGTAAGGAGAGTGTTCACTGACCACATCTGTGCCCCTTTGTGGGCAGGTCAGGCACCTAGAGCCATAAATGGAGAGTGTCTGGATGGTTGGTGCCTTTGGAAATGAGCCCTTTGGGGTGAAGGGAAGAGACTGGTGCTGCCTCATTCCAGTCCTCTGTTGGTTCTGTGTCCTGTTGGTGGAGCCTCTTTGCTCAGGGATCAAGCCTGTAGCTCTGGTGCTGAGCAGGCTGCTAGGAGCTGGCTGTGTGGTGCTGGAGAAGGCAGTGTGAGCGTGGTGGTAGAGGAGATCCCGAGTGTGATTTAAGAGCCTCAGTGGTCAGCAGAGACATTTGCCTGCAGTTTTGAAGAAGGGAGGAGCAAAAAGAGCTAACGTGGCTGTTATGTCTTCATACAAGTCTGTGCAGCTTGGTCGAGGGGCTCCCGCTCTGGCAGGGCGGTTGGACTGCTACCCAGACCTGAGGGAGATCCCAGCCCCTAATCCTCTCTCCAGAACAACCCATAATTTCAGTTGTCTGTGCAGATATCAAGACTCATACAAAACTTGTCATTCATTCCTGACACACGTGCAATGGTGTTTTATACCAAGTGACACTTGTGCTTTGGTGATGAGGTGATGTGGAACAAAGGCTGAGGAGATGTCTGCCTGTGAACAGCCCTTGCCTGCTAGCTGTACGCTCTGTAACACTCACTGAGTAACGGGTAAGTAGATCTACTAAGACAGTGTTATGGGGCTGGGCAAGAAGAACCCCAGGTACCGGTATAGGGTGGGGACTGACCTGCTGGAGAGCAGCGGAGGAGAAACGGACCTGGGGCTGCTGGTGGACACCAGGGCGGCCAGGAGGCGGTAGTGCGCCGTCTTGTGGCCAAGCAGGCGAATGGCATCCTGGGGTGGATCAGAACGGGGGTGGTTGGCAGATCGAGAGAGGTTCTCCTGCCGCTCTGCTCTGCCCTGGGGAGACCACATCTGGAGTCCAGATGTGGGCCCCTCAGTTCCAGAAGGACACAGAGCTGCTGATTGGAGTCCAGCGCAGAGCCATGAAGAGGATGGAGAGAGTGGGGCACCTCCCTGATGAGGAGAGGCTGAGGGAGCTGGGGATCTTTTAACTTGGAAGAAAGGACACTGAGGGGTGACCTCATTAATGCCTATAAATATGTGAAAGCTGGGTGTCGGGAGGATGGAGCCAGGCTCTGCTCAGTGGCATCTAGTGATAGGACAAGGGGCAGTGGGTGTGAGCTGGAACATAAAAGGTCCCACATCGATATGAGAAGGACCTTCTTCCCAGTGAGGGTGACAGAGCCCTGGAAGGGGCTGCCCAGGGGGGTTGTGGAGTCTCCTTCTCTGGAGACATTTAAAACCTGCCTGGACATGTTCCTGTGCGACTTGACCTAGGGGATCCTGCTGTGGTGGGGGGATTGGACTGGATGATCTTTCGAGGTCCCTTCCAATCCCTAATGTTCTGGATCTAGGGGATCCTGCTCTGTCAAGGGGATTGGACTGGATGATCTTGCAAGGTCCCTTTCAATGCCTAATGAGTCTTTGATTCTACAATTCCACGACATGTTCCTCATGTTCTGTGATTCTGTGACTACTTGCCTGGGAGGGGAGAAAGATTTATGGATTCCAGCCTGTATGAGCAAGAAAAACCAGAAGAAAATGAAGGCAGACAGTGTCTTTCACTGGAGCTTTCCTTAATGACCATCTTTACGGAGCCGCTGGCGAGGAGAAGCACCAGATTAAAGAGTAGCCCTGCGGAAAAGCTGTGTGAAATCGCAATGAAAGGGGGAAGGACCTTAATTTGGAGTTGGACAAACACGTTAGGGTGTGAAGTGGCAGGTAGAGACAGAACGAGACTTTAATGAGGGGAAAGGAAGCCTTTGAGAAGAAATTCGTAAAAGCTCACTCTCCTCTGTGTACAGGATGTTTCAAATAAGTTTTTTAAGGTATAAATATAGGGGAGAAAAAGCCCCCCAGCAAAACTCCTCTGAGCTGGGCTACTAATTTGTTTCTTTATGAACCCGACTGGATTTTGTTTGGGAGAGGAGAGAGATGGGAACATGCAAACTCCTGGGTCAGTGAGCGATGAGGGGGGAAGTCCTGCTGGAGCAGCTGTTCCTCCTGCCCTGTTAAGGTGGGAGGATGAGCCCCTGCACCAGAGACCCACCGACACCCTAGGGAGGGCTCCACTCAGAAGTAGGGGGTTGATGTGGCTCTGAGGGAGACCTGGGATCCACGCTGTTTGGGAAGGTCTGTGGAGGCCAGTGTCTCGGAGGAGGGGTGCCACAGCGCCACGAAGGAGGAGTTTCTCCCCTGAGGAGAAGGGAGCAGCGGAAGCAACGTGGAACAGACTGGGATTGGACTGGGAGGAGTTCAATGAGCTATAACAACGGCAGTGTAGAGTCCAGCATCTGCGCAAGAAAAGCCTCACTGATCAGTACAGGCTGGGGACTGACCTGTTGGATGGAGAGCGGGGGGGGGGGGGGGGGGGGATAAAGGGACCAGGGGGTCCTGGCGGCCNGGGGGTCTTGAAGGCCAGCAGCGCGCCCCCTTGTGGCCACAAAGGCCAACAGCACCCTGGGGTGGATCAGAACGGGGGTGGTCAGCAGATGGAGAGAGGTTCTTCTCCCCCTCTGATCTGCCCTGGTGCAGCTGGAATATTGCGTCCAGTTCTGGGCTCCACAGTTACAGAAGGACAAGGAGCTGCTGGAGGGAGTCCAGTACAGAGCCACGGAGATGATGAAGGGAGTGGACCACCTCCCTTATGAGGAGAGACGGAGGGAGCTGGGAAAAAAAGGAGACTGAGGGGTGACCTCATTAATGTCGATGAATGTGTGAAGGGTGGGTGTCAGGAGGATGGAGCCAGGCTCTGCTCAGTGTCATCTAGTGATAGGACAAGGGGCAATGGGTGTGAGCTGGAACAGAGGAGGTTCCACATCAATCTGAGAAGGGACTTCACAGTGAAGTCAAGTGAAAATGTAAGTGAATAAAGAGAAAATACAGGAAGAGAGGGGCAAGAACTGTCTTTCCACGTGTCCCATCTAAGCATTTGAGAAAATAAGTTACAAAAGATGAGTGATCGGAAGCGAAACCCCACTCGTCTTACCTCAATTAGCCAACCCATCCCATTAACGCTGCTCTATGTGTTTTGGCAGCTACTCATCTCCTAACGACTCCGTTTGCATTGTAAAGCCACAGTCGTTACGTGTCCCTCGGGGAAAGTGACAAGGGCTGGGGTTTAAAAGGATAATTAGGGAAGTTACTGAGTTCAATGGGTCTGCGCATATGTGAGGGAGAGAAAGGATTAACCATGGACTCGATGAATTTGAGGACTCTATTGATGTTGGCTCGTGCTTCCCAGAAACCAAAAGCTCTTCGATGTGAGGGTGCTTGATGGCTGGGATGGGCTGCTGGGGGCCCCTTCCCTGGAGTCACTGAAGGTCAGGCTTGATGAGGCTCTGAGCAGCCTGACCTAGGTGGAATCGCCCCAGTGTAGGGAGGCTGGGCTAGATGACTTCTAGGGGACCCTTCCAGCTGAAAACATTGTGATTCCCCTACAGAATGATCTAAAATGTGTTTGATTCTGTGAACTCAATCAGGAACAGAGGGATAGGACTAGATGATCTTTCGAGGTCCCTTCCAATCCCTAATGATTCTATGATTGGACTAGATGATCTTTTGGGGTCCCTTCCAATCCCTAATGATTCTATGATTGGACTAGATGATATTTCGAGGTCCCTTCCAATCCCTAACGATTCTATGATTCCATTGCACACCAGCAGCCTGTGTTACAGGCCACATCACACAGAGTAAATAACAGCCTTTACTTCTGTGCCGACGTTTCTCCGCGTGTTTCTCCAAACATCACCCTGACACTATCTGTCGAAGACAAACACTCACTGGAGATGAGCCTTTCCTTATCCTCTAAGCATCCTCTAGTTTGCATGAGAGCACGTAACGAGCCGTCAGAGAATCCCCAGCGTGTCAAGGCTGCTTTTTGCATCATCTGAGAGGCCACATTATCTGCTAACTAATCCCCACTCCATCTGTTGGCACACTCAAGCTGAGGGAGGCAGCAGAAACGAGGAGCAGTCGTTTCTGCTTGTTCTCTCTTAAAAACCTCTGTTAAGAATCATAAAATCCCAAATCCATTCAGGTTTGAAGTGATCTCCAAGATCATCCAAGTCCCACCATCAACCCAGTGCCACCCTGCCTGCTGAACCAAGTTTCTAAGTGCCAGATCCAAAAGGTTTGTGAACATCTTGCTGTGGCAGGGGGATTGGACTGGATGATCTTTTGAGGTGCTTTCCAATCCCTCGTGATTCTGATTCCATGATCTCCAGGGACGGTGATTCCACTTCCCTGGCCAGCCTCTTCCAATCCTTGACTACTCCTTTGGTGAAGGAGTTTGTCCTAACTTGAGGTCATTTTCTCTTGTCCTTGGGAAAAGAGACCTCTGCAACCTCCTAAACAGCTGGGAAGGGCAGCAGGTGTCCCCCCAGCCTCTTGTTCTCCAGGCTAAAGGAACTCAGTTCTCTCAACAGCATCAGGCCCTTCACTAGCCGCGTTGCCCTTCCTGGGACACGCTCTAGCACATTGGTGCCTTTCTTGTAGTGAAGTGCCCCAGACCAAGCACAATGGTCCAGCTGAGCGCTGACCAGTGTTGAATACAAGGGGACAACCTCCTGTGTGCTCCTGCTGGCCACCTACCTCTGACACTTGATCGGTCAGGAAACCACGAGCCCCCATCTCGGTGAGCAGTGCCCCGAGTTGATGAGGACAGGGTTACTGGTGGAGCAGAGCCAGTCAGTGTGAGCAAGGCTGGCAGAACTAGGTCACAAACAGCACAACAGTGCATGTGTCTTGTGTGGAGGCATCTGGTCATGCAGCAGCAAACCAACCCTGGTGGTCTGACTGTTCCAGCAGCAGGAGGGAGCGGGTTGACCCCCGTCCTCAGCGCTGGGGAGGCTGCACCTCCAGTACTGGGTCTGGGTTTGGGCATCTCAGGACAAGGGAGACATTGAGGTGCTGGAGTGAGGGCAGAGGAGGGCAACAAAGCTGGTGAGGAGCCTGGAGGATAAATGGGATGAGGAGAGATGGAGAGAGTTGGGCTGTTTAGTTTGAGGAAGAGGCGGCTGAGGGGAGACCTCATCGCTTTCTACAGCTATCTGAAAGGACACTGTAGAGATGCTGGTGCTGGGCTCTGCTCACAGGTCATCAGTGACAGAAGCAGAGGAAGGACTTCAAGCTCTGACAGGGGAGGGTTAGACTGGACATCAGGAAGAAATTCTTCACAGAGACAGTGGTCAGGCAGTGGAATCGGCTGCTTGAGTCCCCATCCCTGGATGAGATCAAAAGATGCTTAGATGTGGTGTTGGAGGATCTGGTTTGGGGCTGAACTTGTAGAGTAGGGTTGATGGTTGGACTCAATCATCCAGGGGTCTTTCCCAACCTGAACGATTCTGTGTGATCCAGTGACTTTTTCAGGACTAAATCCAGAAGTCTAAGCAAGCACATTGTGTGGTTATTTCTGCAGAGGCTTTTACTTCCTGCTCTGGCAGGGGGGTTGGACTGGATGATCTTTCGAGGTCCCTCCTAATCCCTAATAATTCTATGATTAGATGAATCACAGCATCATAGAATCATTAGGGATTGGAAGGGACCTTGAAAGATCATCCAGTCCAACCCCCCTGCTACAGCAGGATCCCCTAGACCAAGTCATAGAATCAGTCAGGGTTAGAAGGGAATCTACAGGGGCATCGTCTACCCCCAGGGAGTCACTCAGAGAATGGCTCAGAGCAGGCAGCACTCAATCACCCTCCTGAAGGAGCTCTCTGGCTGCAGGACTGGCTGTGCCAGGAGTCAGCACAAGGGTACTTTGGTTTCTGCTGCAGAATGTGGTTATAGGATAAAGGACCTGCCCGACAGGCGGCGGAGGCTGCACCTCAGCACGTGATGCTCAGGAGCCAGCACCTCTGGGTTGGAAGGGAAAAAGAAAGAGCTAAAAAAAAGAGGGCAGCCCAGCCTCTCTGTCCCCAAATGACCTCCCGCAGTGGCCGGGCACCGGTGCTCGTGTGGCTGCGTGCTGAGCCAGAGCGAGGAGCTGCTCTGGCTGATTCCCTTCAGGCAGGGTGCTCTTCAGCCAGGCTGGTCCTCGGGTCCAGGTCACTAAGCGCCTACAAAACGGACGTTCTGACTTAAATTATTCATCTAAGAAACAACAGCCAGCCCAGGAGCAGTAAATGTAAAGGCACAGAGTGCAAACTCAGATGCTCCCGTCTGCCACGTCCAGGGTCTGCAAAGGGGGAAGCGTTGAGGACCGTGAGGATGAGGAGCTGTGGGGGCTCGTCTGTGGTGGCAACCAGGGTCGTGATAGGGGACCTGCTCCCAGCAGGGAACGTGGCGCCGGAGCCAGGGCTGTTTGTAGTCAGGCAGAGCCATCCACTGCCTCTGTAAAGCTCCCTGCAGAGGCAGGATTTCATCTGGAGTCCTGGTTGGGGACTCGTTTGTGCTGCACGAGTGTGTCTAGGAGGCCACCCAGTGATTGAGATGATCAGTCCTACCATGGAGCCTTTGGGAGTTCCCACAGCGTCCCAGAACATCAGGGATTGGAAGGGACCTCAGAAGATCATCCAGTCCAATCCCCCTGCCAGAGCAGGATCCCCTAGATCAAGTCACATTAGGGACTGGAAGGGACTTCAAAAGATCACAGAATCATTAGGGATTGGATTGTTCTGTGATACGAGCACCAGGGCCATATTCTGTGATGTGGGGTCAGCCAGCACATCCTGGCACACGGGGATCTCAGTTTTGGACCCATCCACCCTGGAGTCAGCCACAGTGAGGTCTCAGCTAACACCTTTCACAGCAGCTTTTATCCCTTCCTTTCTTGGAGCAGCTTTTTAATGGTGACACCGCAGTGCAGGCGCCGCTGCCAGAGCTGTTAGTGGAGCTATAGACTGTGCTTGCTCCTCCACAGTTACTTCATCTCGTTCTCTCTTCCCTGCTGATTAAATGTCACCTCCGCTCTTTGTCCCCTTCCAAAGGAACCCAATTCTCTCCACCAGCTGCAGCAGATCCCCTGAGCAACACGGAGCGATGCTGTCCAGAGGTGTCACAAACACTGTGGGCACAGTGGCTCTTCCCTCAGTGCCTGTGGCAGCCTGGAGCACAGGCAGGCACTTCTCTTTTACGAGATGGACCCAGATGGCTGCAGAGATGAGGCAGTGACTGCCCAGACAAATCTGCTTGGAGAGCCAGCACAAACATGATGGGGCAGTATAATGCTTGATGCTGCCCTTTAGCTGAGACTCTCCCTCGTCACAGCAAACCCCTCCTGCTGCGCCTGGAGGGCAGCCGTGCCTTCTAAAGCTGATATTGGTGGCTAGTGTATGGCAAGCAATTTCACTTCACTGCTGCGTCGTGTGAGGCAGATGGCGCAGGGTTTGCACTGGCCCCAGAGCAAGGTTTTACTTGCCTGAGCTGAGGAAGTGGCCCTCTCGAAATCACAGAGCATTAGGGATTGGAAGGGACCTCGAAAGATCATCCAGTCCAATCCCCCTGCCAGAACAGTCTTTGGAAACCCAGGAGATGTTCACACAATCACAGAACATTAGGGATGGGAAGGGACCACGAAAGATCATCCAGTCCAATCCCCCTGCCACAGCAGGATCATCTAGACCAAGTCACACAGGAACATGGCCAGGCAGGTTCTAAACTTCTCCATAGAAGAAGACTCCACAACCCCCCTGGGCAGCCCCTTCCAGGGCTCTGTCACCCTCACTGCGAAGAAGTTCCTTCTCATATCAATGTGGAACCTCCTGTGTTCCAGCTCACACCCACTGCCCCTTGTCCTGTCACTAGATGCCACCAAGCAGAGCCTGGCTCCACCCTCCTGACACCCACCCTTCATGTATTTATCAACATTCATGGAGTCACTCCTCAGTCTCCTTTTTTCAAGCTCCAGAGCCCCAGCTCCCTCAGCCTCTCCTCATCAGGGAGATGCTCCAGTCCCCTCATCATCTTTGTGGCTCTGCACTAGACTCCTGCCAGCAGCTGCATGTCCTGCTTGAACTGAGGGGCCCAGAACTGGACTCCAGATGTGGTCTCCCCAGGGCAGAGCAGAGGGGGAGGAGAACCCCTCTTGATCTGCTAACCACCCCCACTCTGATCTACCCCAGGATGCTGTTTGCCTTCTTGACCACAAGGGGGCGCACTATCGCCCGGCTCCTTCCCATCCTGCTCTGCTCCAGGACCCCCAGGTCCCGCTCTCCTCCGTTGTTCTCCAGCAGGTCAGTCCCCAGCCTGTTCTGGTACCTGAGGGTGTCCTTGCCCAGGTGCCAGACTCTACACTGCCCTGGTTAGAGCTCATTACATTTCTCCTCACCCAGCTCTCCAGCCTGTCCATGTCCCCCTGAATGGCAGCACAAGTCCTGCCCCTGGAAGGAGCAGGGGTAAGGCATGAAGGATGCCTAACCAAGGCCCTCAGCCAGGATAAACATCTCCCCTAGGTTTGAGTTAGTCTAATAAATAAATCTCAACCATCACTGTTGCCTCGGGCAAGAAACCTGAAGTTTCAAACTGCGGCAGCCGCTCACTGAACAGATCAAGTCCTCCTCTCTGCAGCCCAATCCCTGCCTGGGAACACAAAAACATCCTGAAAAGCTGAAAGTAGGAGAAGCTTCAAAAACTGGAAGGGGCCCTGTAACTGGAAAGACTTCAGAAACACTAGCAATGGGTTTCACTAGGCAGAGCAGTCGCTGAGCGAGCGCGTCTCTTGGTGGTGAAACCTCTGTGGACTCCCTCAGGAGGGAGATGCAGCCGGCGTTCGAATCCAATGGTTTTGTGTGAGGTGGATTCAGCAAGGAAATGAGAAACAGCCTCTTCAACGGAGGCAGGAGGGGTGGCAACGAATTCCTACTAATGAGGCGATTTATTATTTGGAAGGAGCTTATGGTTTAGATGCCTCATCCAAACGGGGGCTACAGCAGATGATCTAATCATCCCACTCGGTCTCCTTTGGAACATGATTTATACAGTCGTGTCTTTGAAAGTGATGGTGTAATCACAGCAGAAGTCTTCGTCAAGCTGCTGAGGGTTTAACATCACGAGTGCGGGGGCTCACAGGGGAGAAGGCGAGCGTCGCCCAAGCCGGGAAGGAAGCACCGTGCAGCACCCATGCTGAGGAGGTCTGCAAGAGTCCAGGCACAGGATCATAGAACCAGAGAACATTAGGGATTGGAAGGGACCTCGAAAGATCATCCAGTCCAATCCCCCTGCCACAGCAGGATCATCTAGACCAAGTCACACAGGAACACATCCAGGCGGGTTTAAATGTCTCCAGAGAAGGAGACTCCACAACTCCCCTGGGCAGCCCCTTCCACTGCTCTGTCACTCTCACCGTGAAGAAGTTCCTTCTAACATTGATGTGGAACCTCCTCTGTTCCAGCTCACACCCACTGCCCCTTGTCCTATCATTAGATGACACTGAGCAGAGCCTGGCTCCATCCTCCTGACACCCACCCTTGACATTATTTATAGACATGAATGAGGTCACCCCTCAGTCTCCTTTTCTCTAAGCTCAAGAGACCCAGCTCCCTCAGCCTTTCCTCAGCCGGAAGATGAACCACTCCATCATCTCTGTGGCTCTGCACTCGACTCTCTCCAGTAGTTCCATGTCCTTCTTGAACTGAGTGGCCCAGAACTGGACACAACACTCCAGACGTGGTCTCCTCAGGGCAGAGCAGAGCAGGAGGAGCCCCTCTCTTGTCAGCCTCTATCACAAAGCAACGTCGCCCTTCCCTTCAGAGTTTTCCATTCTCCAAAACATCCTGCTCAAGATCCCAAGGCACAGGCTTAGCTAACAGGGAGCAAGACTGGAGAAGTGCTAATGTGACACTGTAGGTCAGAGAGTGATTATGTTCCAGTTCTGCTCATTAGGGAGTCTCAGTAAATGAGCGAGTTCAGTCTTCCTGCTAATAATCACATTTCCTTAGAAACTGTTTTTCAAAGAAGAGGGAAAGGCTGACATCGTCTAGAACTCGTTTTTGTTCAGTTATGAAACCACAAGAAATCAGGTCCTGCCAGTTGTTCTCCTATTTTGTTATCTTCCAACCCCTAAAGTTCTGTGATTCTATGAGGGGACTGGACTAGATGATCTTCTGAGGTCCCTTCCAACACCTAAAGTTCTGTGATTCTATGAGGGGACTGGACTAGATGATCTTCTGAGGTCCCTTCCAACACCTAAAGTTCTGTGATTCTATGAGGGGACTGGACTAGATGATCTTCTGAGGTCCCTTCCAACACCTAAAGTTCTGTGATTCTATGAGGGGACTGGACTAGACGATCTTTCATGGTCCCTTCCAACCCCTAACCTTTTGTGATTCTATGAGGGGATGGGACTAGATGATCTTTCGAGGTCCCCTCCAACCCCTAACATTCTGTGATTGTACAAGGGGACTGGACTAGATGATCTTCCAAGGTCCCTTCCAACCCCTAACCTTCTGTGATGCTGTGTTTTTACTCAACACTGCTTCTATCCATCAAGAGCTGCTGAGTTTAAGCCCCGTTCTGTGAGGAAACACCACGGTGCCCTGTGTCAGTGCCACGTACTGAGTCACTTCTCCCACCCAGCGTCGTGGAAGTCTCATTTGCGTCGCATGTATAGACAAATTGGACTTCTCCAAAACACAACCGTCCCGATGTCGGCGCCTTCCATGCAGAACTAATTCTTGTTGTTTGACATGGCCCGCTCACGCAGTTTTCACAACCGCTGGCCTGTTTGCAGAGCCTGAGATGCTGCCGGGTGAACACAACTCAACGCGTCGGAGCGGAGTATATGATGAGTAAATTAAGCGGTGCGTTGGTGTCTGTGCAGCGACCGTCTTGTGCGAGGAAGACTCGGAAGGTGCGCTCCCTGCATTATTGATCCTGTTCTTGTGATTTCCCATCGGAGTCTAGCGCCGACGTGTCTGAGCTCGGTTAATAATTCATGGCCCCTTGTGTTGTTAGGATGAGTTGGTTCATAATTGAAAAAATGCAGATGAGCTCAGCAGCAAACAGCAGGGGCAGGTGCTGTCGTCCTCGCGCTTCTTGGGGAAGGAAACTGTCGCGTTAAACAGAGAACAGGGGCTTCTGCTCTGTCCAAGGAGGTGATCTCCATAATCCATCCACCTCTCTGTGAATTAAAGCGGTCAGTAGCCTGGCAGGAGCTTCCCAGCCCCGCAGGGAAAAGGCAAAATGCATCGACGTTTAAAGACGTCGCGCATCGAGAGTGGAGTCTCCTTCTCTGGAGACACTGGGAAATGGCCTGGATGTGTTGATCCTGGATCTAGGGGATCCTGCTGGGCCAGGGGGATTGGACTGGATGATCTTTGGAGGTCACTTCCAGTCCCTAATGCTCTGTGATCCTGTGATTTGGAAACCACCTGGATGTGTTCCTATGCAACTGGATCTAGGGGTTCCTGCTGGGGCAGGGGGATTGGACTGGATGATCTTTGGAGGTCCCCTCCAACCCCTAGTGTTCTGTGATCCTGCTGTGGCAGGGGGATTGGACTTCCTGGCTTGAGTTTTTCAAACTTGCTGCTAGCTCCCTCTCTTTTCACCAAACTCCTTAAATATATTGAATCATCGAATCATTAGGGGTTGGAAGGGACCTCAAAAGATCATCCAGTCCAATCGCCTNTAGGGGGTGGAAGGAACCCCAAAAGATCATCCAGTCCAATCGCCTGCCACAGCAGGATCACCTAGATCCAGTCACACAGGAACATGTCCAGGTGGGTCTTCAGGGACTCTTTTCAGAGAGGGATCTCCTAGACCAAGTCACATCTAGGTGACCCTGCTGTGGGGGGGCACTGGACGTGTTCCTGTGTGACTTGATCTAGGTGATCCTGCTGTGGTGGGGGGATTGGACTGGATGATCTTCTGAGGTCCCTTCCCATCCCTAATGTTCTGTGATTCTGTGATAAGATGTTGACTAATGACTGCACTGAAGTGGAAATTAACAAGACATGTGATTTCTTTCTGAAGAATTATAGAGCATTAGCAGCTTGAAACTGGCAGTATCAGAGCACTTCAGGAATACTTCCAAGGACTGGTGTTCTGCCTTTTAATTTGTGAGAAATTAGTAGTCAAACATCACTTGATAGAGCAGTTCAACAGCTTTAGTACTAATGTCACCGCAGATAACACCAGATGGCACTGCTCCGTGTTGGTGTCCAAGTTCTCTTTCGGGAACAGATCTTGGGAGTTGCCAGCCTGTCTTGCTTTTATGAGTCATAGACTCACAGAAAAGAGAAATATTTAGATTGTTTGGATGAGGTGTTGAAGGATGTGGTTTGGGGGTCAACTTGTAGAGTAGGGTTGATGGTTGAACACCTCCCTGATGAGGAAAGGCTGAGGGAGCTGGGTCTCTTGAGTTTGAAGAGGAGACTGAGGGGTGACCTCATTAATGTTGATAAATATGTGAAGGGTGGGTGTCAGGAGAATGGAGCCAGGCTCTGCTCAGTGTCATGTAGTGATAGGACAAGGGGCAGTGGGTGTGAGCTGGAACAGAAGAGGTTCCACATCAATGTTAGAAGGAACTTCTTCACGGTGAGAGTGACAGAGCAGTGGAAGGGGCTGCCCAGGGAAGTAGTGGAATCTCCTTCTCTGGAAACCTTTAAAACCTGCCTGGCCATGTTCCTGTGTGACTGGATCTAGGTGATCCTGCTGTGTCAGGGGATTGGACTGGATCACAGAATCAGAGAATCATTGGGGATTGGAAGGAACCTCTAAAGATGATCTAGTCCAATCCCCCTGGATGTTTCAAGGTCCCTTCCAAGCCCTAATGATCCTCTGATCCCATGAGTCCAGCCACAGAAGGGCTGCAGCACAGCAGCATCAGTTTGCCTGTGAGGAACTTGGCCATTTCTCAACTGATCCCAGGGTGTAAAGCAAGTGAAGTGTTTCACAAGCCTCCTCGGATCACTTGGAAAACGCTTACAATCACTTTTAAAGTATCTGACAGAAGCGTGTGATTAATAGTCAGTAATTATTTTCTTTAGCTATAAGACACACTTTCAAGAACTCTTAATCCTAATTAATTGTTAGCTGGAATACGGATGCTTCGGAGATGCCAAGTACTGGATCTGCTCCACTTGTTTTCACAGTGTAGAGTAATGCACTGCCATTGGCAAAGATGGAGGGGGTTGGACTAGATGGTCTTTCGAGGTCCCTTCCAGTCCCTAATGATTCTATGATGTCCAGGTGGGCTTTAAACCTCTCCAGAGAAGGAGACTCCACAAGCCCCCTGTAGCTCGGGTAACTCTGGAGACCATGGAAAGGACTGCAGGAAGACTGTTGGCATGGGAAAACATGGCTTAGGATATGGTGGCTAGAGACTGGCAGAGGGTTCTTATATTCTTTTTTAATTATAGCTAATAATTTTGCTGATGACTCACTGAAAAGAGGAAGCTGAGTCTGTTAAGTGTCATGATGGTAAAGTGGCCCGAGGGGAAGGGATGGATAACTGAAGAACTGACAAAGAATGTGTATGGGATAGGAAGGGTTAATACTTACTTACTTTATCACTTTTGAGCAGGAGAGATATCAGTGGGTGCAGATTCCTGATGGGCACCTGGGCAAAGGGAGTCATCACATGACTGATGCGCGTCCTTGCCCGCTCTTGGGATGCGTGTCCTTGCCCGCTCTTGGGATGCGCATCCTTACTTATCCCAAAGAATCTCTGCAGAGAGGTTGGTGCTGGTCTCCTCTCACAAGCAATCAGTGACAGAACAAGAGGGAAGGGGTTCAAGTTACAACAGGGGAGGTTTAGACTTGGTATTAGGAAGAATTATTTCCCAGAAAGGGTGGTCAGGCAGTGGAATGGGCTGCCCAGGTTGGTGGTTGAGTTGCCATCCCTGAGTGTGTTTGAAGATCGTTTGGATGAGGTGCTGAGGGATCTGGTTTAGGGGTGAAGTTGTAAGGCTGGGTAGCTGGTTGGACTTGATGGTCCCAGGGGTCTCTTCCAACCAGAGTGATTCTGTGTCAGCAGTAAGGGACGGAACTCCACGTTGACTTGTTGAAGCCCATGTCCCACAGACCAGCCTGCAGTTGAATGGCGATGTCACGCGTTTTGCCGGCGCCTGAGCCTTGGATGCCCACAGTGATGTTGGCACGCCCAGGTTTTCCTGCCAAGCTAATGATTTAGTCCCAGATTAACTCAGACAGATTTTCCTGTCAAACTAATGATTTATTCCCAGGTTAAGTCAGGGCTTAGTGGTTGTGTCTGTACTGTGGAAGCTGGGAACCCTCCCAGCCCCTGGGCCCAGGTGTGAGCGCTGGCCACCTGCCATGGCTGTATCAGGGCAAGATCCAGCTAGCCCTACCCCTTCTCAGCCCACACCCTGATTTCTCTCAAGGAGGAAGCCCAGGCTATGAACACCTCCTCTCGGGTCCCTGCTCTGCACAAACTGCGCAGGCGACCGACCCTGCTCGATGGATCCTGGGTCAGAAACCAGGGACCATCGGTGCCGGCAGTATTCTCAGTCTCCGTTGGACTTCTGAGACCCAAAGACATGAGTTCCAGAGATGCAAGACACTAAGTCCTGCAGCAGGATGACCAAGAGCCAGCAGTGTGCTCTTGTGGCCAAGAGGGCCAACAGCATCCTGGGGTGGATCAGAAGGCAGATGGTTAGCAGATCAAAAGAGGTTCTTCTCCCCCTGGTGAGTCCACATCTGGAGTTTTGTGTCCAGGACTGGGACCCTCAGTTCCAGAAGGACACAGAGCTGCAGGAGGGAGTCCAGCGTAGGGTAACGAGGATGATGAAGGAGGTGGAGCACCTCCCTGATGAGGAGAGGCTGAGGGAGCTGGGGCTCTTGAGCTTGGAGAAGAGGAGACTGAGGGGTGACCTCATTCATGTTGATAAATATGTGAAGGGTGGGTGTCAGGAGGATGGAGCCAGACACTGCTCAGTGCCATCTAAAGATAGGACAAGGGGCAGTGGGTGTGAGCTGGAACACAGGAGGTTCCACATCAATATGAGAAGGAACTTCTTCCCAGTGAGGGTGACAGAGCCCTGGAGGGGCTGCCCAGGGGGGTTGTGGACTCTCTTTCTCTGGAGATGTTTCAAACCCACCTGGAAGCCTTCCTGTCTTCCTTGTTTTTCATTGCTCAACGCTCAACGTTGCAGCACTTCGGCAGAGGTCACCGCTGGAAGGAGCAGGACTGCTTGAAAGGTTTTGCTAGCTGTGACAGTTTATTAATCATTGTGTGTGATTAATCACACAGTGTTTGCTTTAACACAGCCCTTTTGATTTCAGTTGAAGCTGTGATTCACAACAACTCCAACTGCACTGCTGCGAAGCTGCGACACAGCCCTTTGTTCCCTTTCTTGTATCTGTGTGAGGAACAGCTCTTGCCCAAGTGCATGGGGTGACACCTGCCCTTATCAAACAGCATCTTTTCTTTCCAATCACATCTCACAGGACCACAGAGCATTAGGGATGGGAAGGGACCTCCAAAGACCATCCAGTCCAATCCCCCTGCCAGAGCAGGACCACCTAGACCAAGTCACACAGGAACATCATCAGTGTCTACAGACTCTGTTTGCCTGCATTTGGATTTGAGCCTCTGCTGCAGTCGAAGCAGGCACAGGGAAGAGACTGGAAGATGCCTCAGACATCTTTTACATCGATGCTTTAGCTGAAGTGGCACTAAAGTCATGCTCCCAGCAAACAGGCAGATCAAGAAGGACATGAGAGTCCAGCACAGAGCCACAGAGATGATGAAGGGAGTGGAGCATCTTCCTGATGAGGAAAGGCTGAGGGAGCTGGGGCTCTTCAGCTTGGAGAAGAGAAGACTGAGGGGTGACCTCATTAATGTTGATAAATATGTGAGGGGTGGGTGTCAGGAGGATGGAGACAGGCTCTGCTCAGTGTCATGTAGTGACAGGACAAGGGACAATGGGTGTGAGCTGGAACAGAGGAGAAGGAGTTTGTTCACAGTGTGGGTGATGGACCACCAGAAGGGGCTGCCCAGGGGAGTTGTGGAGTCTCCTTCTCTGGAGACATTTAAAACCCACCTGGACCTGTTCCTGTGTGACTGGATCTAGATGATCCTGCTGTGGCAGGGGGATTGGACTGGATGATCTTTTTGGGGACTGGAAGGGACCTCCAGTTCCGTGGTTCTGTGTGTGTTCTGTGACCCTTGCTCGCATGAGCACCACTTCAGCAACTTGCTTAAAACTCACCCTTCAGCCTCCTCTGGCCTGGGTCGCTCTGCCTGCTCCCTCTCCTGATTTTGAAGTTGGCTCTGGAAGCAACGCCGCGGCTACGCCAGCTGGAGAGCGGCGCGAACAACGTGTCCTGGAACACGCGCGGCAGAGCGCCGGCCGCTCCAGTTAATAAGTGACTCTCCTTGGCAGCGCAGAGCAGCTGGTGTTGACCTGCCAGAGGAGCAGACGTCTCCTCTGAGTAATGGGACGCAATGAAGGCAGCGTGTGGAGAAAGGGCAGAGCAGGGGCTGCCTGCAAGAAGGAGCACTGCTGGGGTCTTTTTTCCTCTGGTCACTGCTGTTTTCTTCCTCTCCTGTGCACTTTTCAGTCTGAGACTGGAAGGGTGGTTGGCTAGGAGCTGTTCTTCTGCAGCGGTGAAGGGCTCCGCTCTGGTCCTCATTCTTGCCATGTCCTCACTTTCTGCGTGTATTGCTTGAAGAAGCAGACTCACAGAATCACTGAGGCTGGAAAAGACCTCTGTGGTCATCAAGTTCAGCCTATGACCTAACATCACCACCATCAGCTACACCAGACAGAATCATTTAGGTTGGAGAAGACTCTTGGGATCATCCAGTCCAACCATCAACCCTACTTTACAGCATCATTCTGTGAAGCAGATAATAGAATCACAGAACATGAGGAACTGGAAGGGACTTCAAAAGATCATCCAGTCCAATCCCTCTGCCAGAGCAGGATCATCTAGACCAAGTCACACAGGAACATGTCCAGGTGGGTTTTAAATGTCTCCAGAGAAGGAGACTCCTGGTTACACAGGTTAAAGGATATTAAGTAAAACAAGGCAGAGTTTGGAGAGCACATATAATGTGCAAGACACAGGTCTTCCTGTGATGGTGTTTTAAAACAAATCACACCATCACAGACCATTAGAGATTGGAAGGGACCTCGAAAGACCATCCAGTCCAATCCCCCTGCCACAGCAGGATCCCCTAGATCCAGTCACACAGGAATATGTCCATTGAACACAACCATGTCAGGATCTTTTGAGGTCCCTTCCAATCCCTAATGATTCTGTGATCAATACCCTGTTTCATGATACTTCCCTGATCACGTTGAAAAGAAGAGTCACATCAATTCCCTGTTTCATGCCATTTCCCTGATGATGTTGAGAACATGACTCATGTTCATTCCCTTTAGTTAATTGTATTTAGATTGTTGGAGCTGAGTGTCCATCAGAAGGCACTTGGGTAGATCTTTGGTTCCATATTAGCTGTTCATCACATTTAGTCTCAAAACAGTGTTTTCTGAACTCAGCTGGTGTGGAGTTCCCCACTGCTCCACAACAGGTTTTCAACGTCGGCTCTTTCTTTACTGTGGAGAGGAACTGTTGTTGGAAGCAGGTTTCCCAGGAGAACAGAATTGTCTCCTCTAGCCCACAGGTTTCTGTAATTCATTTTCTTACCACAACCCCTCCATTGTGGCTGCGTGTGGTGACAGCTCGGGGAGGGTGCTGGATCCTGCCTCTGTGGTTTATCTGCCTCTCACCTCTGCTCCTTCATCTGCAGCCACCTTTGGAGGTGACAGTAGGAGACCAGCAGGAGCACAGCCAAGGTCTGAGGCTCGCTGCGCATGACATGACGGCTCGTGAAGGGACTGGTTCATCCTCAAACTACCCTTTGTGGTCAAGGACACTCCATTTCAGAGGCAACACTCCTCCCGGGTGCTATCAGTGGCAGGATCATGGCCACTGGCTTTCTGTAAGTGCTCTGGGCAGGGAAACGTCTCCCTGCATTAGTCTGAAGATTCAAACCCAAGGATGTTGTTGGCCATGAAGTGATGATGACGTTGAGTTTTAAGCAGTGAGTGATTTGCATCTGAATCATTTTCTTTCCTGGCTGTGTGGTCTATTTCTACCAGCATCATGTGCACTTGTAAACTCTCAGAACAGCAGGGACTGGAAGAGACCTCGAGAGATCATCTGGTCCAATCCCCCTGCAACAGCAGCATCACCTAGACCAAGTTGCACAGGAACATGGCCAGGTGAGTTTTAAATGCTCCAAAGGAGACTCCACAACCCCTCTGGGCAGCCCCTTCCAGTGCTCCATCACCCTCACTGTGAAGAAGGTCCTTCTCAGATTGATGTGGAACCTCCTCTGTTCCAGCTCACACCTACTGCCCCTTGTCCTGTCATTAGATGCCCCTGAGCAGAGCCTGACTCCATCCTCCTGACACCCACCCTTCACGTGTTTATTAACATCAGTGGGGTCACCCCTGAGTTTCCTCAGCTCCCTCAGCCTTTTCCCATCAGGGAGATGCTCCACTCCCTTCACCCCCTTTGTGGCTCTGCGCTGGGCTCTCTCCAGCAGCTCTGTGTCCTTCTGGAACTCCAGGCTGTGTTAGCTTGTGTGCTGGGAACTAGGAAGCTCCACCAGAAACACAAGGTTGGAAGCACACAAGGAGTTCCTCCTAAGACTGGGAAATAATAAATGATTGGGAGGTGTGGAGTTTCCTTCTCTGGAGATGTTTAAGACCCCCCGGACATGTTCCTGTGCGACTGCATCTAGGTGATCCTGCTGTGGCAGGGGGATTGGACTAGATGATCTTTCGAGGTCCCTTCCAATCCCTAATGTTCTGTGATTAAGAGTAAGGAGGGACTTGAAATTCCACTGCAAGTTCTGAACGCAGGGCACTGCACACTCCCGAGGTCTTACCTGTGGGACATCTGCCTCACTTTAGATCTGCAGAGCCAGGTGCCAAGGAGGACAGTTTCACCCTCAGGAGGACAGCTGTTCCACAAGACCTGTGTGACTTGGGACCACCGGTTGCCTTTTCTCCTGAGAACCTCTGCTGAGCGAGTACCTGGCCTCACGGTCTCCGAATTGCCCTCTGGAGGAAGCTCTTCATTTCCATCAGCTCCACCAGCCACGGAGATGAGGTTTGCAAAATTAAAGCAGTTTGTCTTAATTGAGCCCATAAGAAGCTTGATTTCTGAATTCCTTCTCTCTGGTTTCATTTTGCAGACGACGTCTCCTGGGACAGGCTCTCAGTTCCTGTTGCAGCTCCGTGGCACAAGGAGCTGACCTCCATCAGAACCTGCCCTCTGCTTTCTCGTGACGTCTACGCGCTTGGCTGTATCGAGGCAGAAGTATCCAAACAAAACTGTGGCTAGAGAAGGCTCCAGAGGAAGCTGAGATGAGAGGAGTTTGCCCTGGTTGATGAGGACTGGGTTAGGGATAAGTTGATCAAACTGGATGGACATAAACCCCTGGGCCCCGATGGGATGTACCCATGAGTGCTAAAGGAGATGCTGGAAGTCATTGCTGGGCCACTCTCCATCATCTTTTCTAAGTCATGGGGATCAGGAGAGGTACCTGGGGACAGGAGGACAGCAAATGTCACCCCAGTCTTCAAAAAGAGTAAGGAGGACCCAGACTGGTCAGCCTCACCTCCATCCCAGGAAAGGTGATGGAACAATTTATCCCTGACGCTGTCTCCAGGCACATCACAGTATCACAGTATCACAGTATTATCAAGGTTGGAAGAGACCTCATAGATCATCAAGTCCAACCTGTCACCACAGAGCTCAAGGCTAGACCTTGGCACCAAGTGCCACGTCCAATCCTGCCTTGAACAGCTCCAGAGTTGGCGACTCCACCACCTCCCTGGGCAGGCCATTCCAGTGGCCAATGACTCTCTCGGTGCGTGGCCTCTCCAGTGGGAGGTCATGCTTGACCAACCTGATAGCCTTTTATGAGTGTCCAGGTGGGTTTTAAACATCTCCAGAGAAGGAGAGTCCACAAGACTCCTGGGCAGCCCCAGTGCTCCATCACCCTCACTGGGAAGAGGTTCCTTCTCAGATTGATGTGGAACCTCCTCTGTTCCAGCTCACACCCACTGCCCCTTGTCCTATCATTAGATGACACTGAGCTTCTATGAGGGTGTTAAGGCACTGGAATAAGTTGCCCAGGGAGGTTGTGGATGCAGCCTGGTCTAGCGAGAGGTGTCCCTGAGCGTTGGCAGTGGGGTTGGAACAAGGTGGTGTCTGATGTCCCTTCAAAACTGCCCATTCCAAGTTAGAAGAACCGCCAAGGACTCCGAACATCCTTGTCTGCCAGGAGTCTGGTATCAGACTCATGAAGGTTGTGTTTGCAGCCCGGATCCCCCTGAGATTAGCAATGACTTCCGATTCACTGAAGCAGAAGTTGAGTTGATTTTTGAAGACGGCTACGTTCATGCTTCAGCAGAAGTTCAGGCGATCTGCTTTTTTATCTGGATAGTTCCTCTCAAAAACATTTCTGCAGAGTGAAAATCATCCTTGGTAGCTGCCTGCACTGATTGCAGAAGCCCGTAGCTTTCTGCACCTCCTCAAACACCTCTGCGAGTGAAAACCGCCATAAAATTGATAGGAGGTCCCTTCCTTGTCTTCTCTGCTTGGCCTCTGATACCAGTTCCACTAAGATTGAAACAAAAAGTACTGTATCACAGAATCACAGAGCATTAGGGGTTTGAAGGGACCTCCAAAACATCATCCAGTCCAATCCCCCTGCCATAGCAGGATCACCCAGACCAAGTCACACAGGAACATGTCCAGGAGGGTTTTTAATGTCTCCAGAAAAGGAGACTCTGCAACTCCCCTGGGCAGCCCGTTCCAGGGCTCCATCACCCTCATGGTGAAGAAGTTCCTTCTCATATTTATATGAAACCTCCTCTGTTCCAGCTGACATCCGTTGCTCCTTGTCCTACCATTAGATGCCCTGGTGAGACCACATCTGGAGTATCGTGTTCCTTTGTGGGCCAGTCAGTTCAAAAAGGACATGGAGCTGCTGGAGGGACCCTAGCGTAGAGCAACGAGGATGATGAAGGGAGTGGAGCATCNCAGCTGTCACTACACACCCTGACCGTGAACAGAACCACAGCTCACTCACTCAAACCCAGATCTCCGCCGACGTATCTGTGACCAGGAGCCGCCGGGCAGGGCAGAACAACACGACGGGAATGATCAGGGAGAACCTCATGCACTTTCAAGAGGAAAGCAAACCCAGTGTCTTCTCCACCATCACTTTAAAGTGCTGCTCTCCCGTGACGATCCGCTTTCCTCTTCCACAGAGCCCTAATAATTCCGCACCCGAGGCGGCGGCAGCTCCCCGCCGGTGGTGAAATCTAGGGCAGCTTCTCATCTTTGCGACTGTGTGAAACCAGGGCACTGCAAGAACTGGGGCACCTGGTAACCCCACCGAGGGCTTCACGCTGAACATGTCGAAAGAAGAGAAACGATCGACATTAATCACATTTTTAGCAAGATAAAGGTTAGCCCCGTGTGAGAGATGGTGGGCATGGAATTCGTGGGGTTAAAATTGAAGGGTGGGTGTCAGGAGGATGGAGCCAGGGTCTTCTCAGTGTCATTGGACCGGATGATCTTTCGAGGTCCCTTCCAATCCCTAATGATCCTATGATCTACTGATAGGACAAGTGCCAATGGGACTGAGCTGGAACACAGGAGGTTCCATATAAATATCAGAAGGAACTTCTTCCCAGTGAGGGTGACAGAGCACTGGAACAGGCTGCTCAGGGGGGTTGTGGAGTCTTTTTCTCTGGAGACCCACCTGGACATGTTCCTGTGTGACTTGATCTAGGTGATCCTGCTGGTGGTGGGGGGACTGGACTGGATGATCTTCTGAGGTCTCTTCCAACCCCTGATGTTCTGTGGTTCTGTGACTGGATCTAGGAGAGCCTGCAGTGGCAGGGGGCTGGACTGGATGATCTTTCAAGGTCCCTTCCAACCCCTAATGCTCTGTGGTTCTGTGACTAGTAGCTCAGGAGCCTTTTAGAGCTGTTCCCACCCTGACTCAAGAGTGTCCCTTGTAGAGGGTACAAGAGCCTCTTTCTCCTCCCTCTTCTCGCAGACGGTCACTGCATTTCCAGTAACTACATCAATTTACATCTCCAAAGGAGAATTAATTTTGCACGTTTTGACATAAGAAAATTAATCTGTTGCCTTTTCTCTGCCCCCCTGTCTTTTTTTAGTTCTTATTTAGATTCACACAGCCTCTTTCTCACAGAGGTTATCCTAACTCTCATCTTCTGTACTTGTCCCTGGAACAACCTGTTCTTGTCCAGGGTATGAACGCAGCTCTCAGATCTCCTTGAAGATCTCCTACAACATCCTCTTTAACAAGAGGACAGAATCATTTCAGAAATGTCCCTTTTGGAAAAAAAAAAGGAGCCAAAAGGAAAAATAGAACAAAAATCCTGAATTCAACAGATGAGGTCACAGCCCAGGAATAGTTTAAGGAAGAGATGAACCGAATCACAGGACGTTAGGGATTGGGAGGGACCTGGAAAGATCATCTAGTTCATCAGATTGTGCCTGCAGGATGGCATCCAGAACCTGCTTCTGGATCCCTTGGAAAGATCAGTGGTCCGTTCTGGCCTGGGGATGCCACTGCACCCCCCAGCACCGTGCTCGGTGCTCTCAGGCAGGGTGATGTGGTGCAAAGTGAGGTGAGGGAGCCCCACACCCCAGGACGAAGGACAGCAGTGGTCTGGAGGTGAGCAAATCCGTGCGGCGCCTACGCGCCGGCCACCCGACGACCGCATCGCAGGTCTGATGCTGGGTGTCCTTCCAGAGCGGGTACCTCCGTCTTTTCCATGCACAGCTGGACACCCCAAAAGAACTCCACTGCTCAGACCTTCCCGGGGCAGCACGTGGAGCCACCAGCCCCCTTCTGGAGGTCTGGCAGGGGTGTCTCATCACATCAGCTAGAGGCAGGCAAGAAAACCCTGGACGAGGAAGCGTGGAACCAAGCAGCTCGTGCAGCTGATTGCTCAGTCACCCTCACGGCACGAGCGCTGCAGCGTTGCCTAATGAGAGGCTGGCTGCAGGGTGCTCGGAGCCCTCCTCACCCGTGCTCTGCTCCACAGCACAGGAGACAGAGCTCCACACGCTTCACGGGGACCATCACTCACCTTTTTAAAGGAGATTTAACTGTCTTGTCCCTGGTTGCTTCCACTGTGTAAGTAAGGAACGTCCTCGAGTCTCTGCTGCAGCTGATGCCTCTCTGGGAGCAGGGGAGAACAAGTACAGGATGTTCTGCAGAATAAGAATAAGAAGTATTAATTCATGTTTGACTCTTTACAGATCGTTAGAGATTGGAAGGGACCTCAAAAGATCATCTACTCCAATCCCCCCCCCTCACCACAGCAGGGTCACCTAGACCAAGTTGCACAGGAACATGTTCAGGTGGGTTTTAAATGTCTCCAGAGAAGGAGACTCCACAACCCCCCTGGGCAGCCCCCTCCAGGGCTCTGTCACCCTCACTGGGAAGAAGTTCCTTCTCATATTGATGTGGAACCTCCTCTGTTCCAGCTGACACCCACTGCCCCTTGTGCTATCATTAGATGCCCCTGAGCAGAGCCTGGCTCCATCCTCCTGACACCCACCCTTCACATATTTATAGACATTACTGAGGTCACCCCTCAGTCTCCTTTTCTCCAAGCTCAAGCTCCCTCAGCCTCTCCTCACAAGGGAGATACAGTGATGGGCCACCTCCACATGACTGGGGAAAGAACATCCCACTTGACAGTCTTCCCAGCTTCCCTTCCAAGGATGGACCCCTACCAGTCTGCAAAGAGGACATCAGGCACAGATGGCCAAACAACCTCACAGCTATCCAGCACCTTCTGCTAAGCCCACAGGAATCAGCAGAATCACAGACCATGAGGGATTGGAAGGGACCTCAAAAGATTGCTCAAGGTGTTGACCCACGTTAGGCTGCACCGAATCCTCTCGGAGGCCGACTGTGCCTTTCATTAGGAGCTTGATCAGCAAGTCCCTGCCAATAGTCACAAGGAGTAAATAACTTTAAAGGGGCATTTTTTAAAATGAGAAGCTTGTAGCTTCTGGAAGACAACAGAGAGACCATTTTCTTAGGTTATTATTCAAAGACTGAGGAGGAAATTGGAACCATAATGAGGACATGGTTCGGGGGTATTCTAATTTGCTCAGTGAAGTGGAAACCTCAGCAGTAGCTGGAGTCTGTGACCACAGCCAGGAAGGAGAATGAGGCTGCAGGATGAGCAGGGCAACAGCTGCTGGCTGAGGGAGCAAATCAGAGCTAAACATTCAGACTGATGTTGTTCCTCATGCGATGCTGTGACGACGAGCTCGGCACGACAGAGCCGGTGTCTGCGTGAGGGAGCAACAGTGGGTGGGAGCACTGCGGATGAAACTCAGCTGCCAGCAGGTTCTGGGTTTGTCCAAGCCATGATCAGCCAGTTTTTTCAGGATGCCATCGGGAACAGGTGTCAAAGGCTTTGAGAAAGTCCAGGTAGACAATATCCACAGCCTTTCCCTCATCCAAGAGTCAGGTCATCCTGTCGTAGAAGGAGATCAGGTTCATCAGACAGGACCTGCCTTTGATAAGCCCAAGCTGACTGCACCTCATCCCCTGGTTGTCCTGGGGCTTGAGATGCTCTGTTCCTTGATGCTGAGACAAGAGGAGATGCTCTGTTCCTTGGTGCTGAGACAAGAGGAGATGCTCTGTTCCTTGGTGCTGAGACAAGAGGAGATGCTCTGGTCCTTGGTGCTGAGACAAGAGGAGATGCTCTGGTCCTTGGTGCTGAGACAAGACGAGATGCTCTGTTCCTTGGTGCTGAGACAAGAGGAGATGCTCTGGTCCTTGGTGCTGAGACAAGACGAGATGCTCTGTTCCTTGGTGCTGAGACAAGACTGACAGGTCTAGAGTTTCCCAGGTGAAGCCTCCTACTACCTGCTCTACCAGCCCGCTTGGTAACTTCCATTTCTCAACACCTCACCTGCAGTTACTCACCCAGAAAGCCGTGACTCTTGCGACCCAAAAGACTTCTTACTCAGTGCCAAAGCAAAGCACGTGCTTGTCTACTCCACACGGCCCAAGACCCCACTGCTGTAACCTCCAGCAAGTTCCCAGCTCACTCACACCCTGCTCAGCGCCACCGCTGCCTACTGAGAACTGGACTCGACTGCCAAACCACTCTGAATCTCACTGGTGGCACTGGTCTTGTACAACTCACTCAGGACAACAATTAACTAACTCTTTGGAGGCCAACACCAGCAACTCCAGCTACAAGTCACTTGGGATGCAGCAGACACGTCTGTGCGTCACGCCTGGACCCAGCTGTTTCATTCCAAACCCACTGTCTGGGAAAGATGTTGTCACTGGTACTTTCTGGGTTAGGGGGGGAGAGAACATAACATCACCCAGTTGACTCACTTGTTGGAGGGGGAAGAATACCACCAGCCCAGCTGGCCTTTCCTCATCAGCTCCATCCTTTGCAGCAGAAGCCAGAGACTCTCAGCTGGCTCGGTAGGAGCGGAAAACAAACACACACATTTCCATTCTCCTTCAGATCAGCTGGCACTTAATTTAAGAAGGCTCTTGGATTCCTCTCTTCAGTTCTGTGGGAGGTGTATTTTGAGACCTTCACGCTGTGGGGAGTCCTCCTTCAGATTAGACTGGATCCACAAACACGTCAGCACTTCCCGGATTATTCTGGGGTTTGCCCTTTTTATTGTGGAAGCCGTGGGAGGAGGAGAAGCTGAAGCTAAGAGAGAGAAACCTGGGAAACAACAAGGATTTTGGAGACAGGTTGGTAAATGTGCTGATTGCTTTCCATCACCTTGGTGATTCTGCCAGTCCCTGGACTAATAAGATGGACTCAGAAACAGGGTTTGCTGCTGCCTTTGCTCTCTGCTTCTGGCAGAACATCTCATGTTGGTTGTCATGTGATTGTCAACTTTGCACAGTTTAAGGGAAGGGATCTCTATAAAAAGATTTCCCACCTGAAGAATGTCAAGAGAGTAAATAAAAGGCATCAGAGGTGTTAAATCCAGTGCACGAGGTTTGTTAGTTCAGTGATAAACCACGTGCAGTGGAAGCTGCAACGCGGGATGAGGCTGATGCATGCACGGCCTCCACATCCCATAGTCCCTCCCAGAACGACTTCTTTTAGCATGAAGTAGTGCTGGTTATATGGCTGCACCATCTGGGTCTTCAGTGGAAGACTGAAAAGCCTCTAGTTTTAAAGTCACAGATTCACAGGCTGGTTTTCAGTCACAGAATCACAGAACGTTAGGGACTGGAAGGGACCTCGAAAGATCATCTAGTCCAACCCCCCTGTCACAGCAGGATCATCTAGACACCCCTCAGACTCCTCCAAGCTAAAGAGACCCAGCTCCCTCAGCCTTTCCACATAAGGGAGGTGCTCCACTTCCTCCACCATCCTCGTTGCTCTACACTGGACTCCTTCCAGCAGCTCCACATCCCTCTTGAACTGAGGAGCCCAGAACTGGACACAATACTCCAGGTGTGGTCTCACCAGGGCAGAGTAGAGGGGGAGGAGAACCTCTCTTGATCTGCTAACCACCCCCTTCTGATCCACCCCAGGGTACTGTTGGCCCTCTTGGCCACAAGAGGGCGCACTACCAGCTCCTGGCCACCCTGCTGGCCACCAGGACCCCCAAGTCCCTTTCCCCTACACTACACTCCAACAGGTCAGTCCCCAGCCTATACTGGTACCTAGGGTTGTTCTTGCCCAGATGCAAGACTCTGCACTTACTCTTGTTATAGCTCATGAGATTTTTCTCTGCCCAGTTCTCCAGCCTGTCCAGATCTCGCTGAATGGCAGCACAGTCTGCGGGGGTGTCGGCGACACCACCCAGCTTGGTGTCATCAGCAGACTTGCTGACAGTGCACCCTAATCCCTCATCCAAGTCATCAATGAACAGATTGAATAAGATGTATTTTACACTCACACTCAGCACTGAAAACGGGGTGATTCCATGACAAACAAGACTCTTCTAACAGCTAAAAGGATCTGGGTTATTATTAGACTGTTCTCTCTTGTCTTTTCCTTCTCTAAACAAGGAACTGACGTGATGCAGAGCATTGATGTTGACCTTGTGCAGCAAGCTGAACATCACTCACTCACTCTTCCAGCCACTCACTAGCTCTTCCCCCGAGAGACTGGGGAGACAAGGAGAGGAGGAAAATCAAACAAGCCCTCAAGACCTGAGATGAAGACAGTTGAAGTGAAGCCAAGAGAGGGGAAAGACCCACAGAATCATAGACTCATTAGGGATGGGAAGGGACCTCCAAAGACCATCCAGTCCAGTCCCCCTCCCACAGCAGGATCCGCTAGATCCAGTCACAGAATCACAGAGCATTAGGGCTGGGACCTCGAAGCATCCTCCAGTCCAGTCCCCCCACCACAGCAGGATCCCCCAGACCAAAGCTCCAACAAAACACACCGGAGTAAGACGTGTCTGCAGCTCTCCCAGTCGCTGTTTCTGAAATGGTTGTGAAGCTCAGAGAAGTAAATCAGAGCAGGTTCCAACCTGCAGCCTCCCCTGGCACCCTTTGCCCCTCCTCTGCTGTCTCCAGGGCCATCCGCACCAGCGCAGGGAGAGAAGATGCCAGAGCCTGTTGTTTACTGACTGTGCAGACAGGACTGAGGGGGAAAAGCCCTCTGCTTTCCACCACAACATTCTGTGACACAAAGAGTTTGCCAGGGCTGCACCTCCTGTGTGGAGCAGCAGCAGCCTGAGGATGACTCTGAGGATGAAGCATCTCACATGCTAAGAAAGTGGCTGTGGAGGTCACCCCTCAGTCTCCTCCCAGCTCGAGAGCCCCAGCTCCCTCAGCCTTTCCTCATCAGGGAGCTGCTCCATGTCCTTCACACACAAAAATGCACCTCTTAGATATTTTCCTGCAGATTTTGCTTGTGGAGTCACTAAATCCAGGCTGATACCGTAAGTAAACACTGTCAACAACCTGCACATCCCACTGCAGATCCCCAGTGCTAGGGTGGGCTTCCCTGTCCAGCCAGGGAGAAGAGGAGGCTGCTTCAGCAGTAGTTTGGTGGCCTGAACTTCCGTGCAGCTGTTCTCTGCCACTGAGAGGGGAGGGTGGCTGAGATGCTGCAGAGAGGGATCTCTGTACCCCTTCTAGCCACGAAGGGAAATCAGACTGGAAGATCTACACGGCTTCCACGGCTGGTCAGTGAACACTCGCAGAACCACAGGACATCAGGGACTGGAAGGGACCTCCAAAGACCATCTAGTCCAATCCCCTGCCACAGCAGGGTCACCTAGACCAAGTCACACAGGAACCACAGAACATTAGGGATTGGAAGGGACCTTCAAAGACCATCTAGTCCAAACCCATTGCCACAGCAGGGTCACCTAGACCAAGTCACACAGGAACCACAGAACATCAGGGACTGGAAGGGACCTCCAAAGACCATCTAGTAAAGTCAGAGTAGTTCAGCACATCTGGGCTCTGCTGACAGGCTTACTTCCTTGCTAAGGAGTGTCAAACAAATCCAGAAGACACCCTGGAATCCTGGAGCAGTTAGAATAACCCCAGGACACGTGCATCAGGCACGAGCTCTACTCTTCATTACCCGTGTGCTGATTGAGATGTTTTTGTGGGGGGGGGATATTAAACCACCCCATGAAACCCACATTCTCTTCACCTTTTCATTTCCTCTCAGCAGAAAAACCAGTCTCAGGTTAGTGTCTGTGCAGCAATAAACCTTTGCCACGGGCAGGAATCTAGCAGTCACAAACAATTAGCTCTTTCTGTGAATGGTCTAAGGTTAATTTTAGCCTCCTAAACTGTCTCCTGCCACATCTGATAAGTTTTCTTCTTCAGCTGCAGCTGTCTGGCCCCTGATGGGATTTGACTACAAGGAGGATGGCATTATCAGCCAGTTAACTATCAGGAGCAGGAGAGCCCTGATGCTGATGACTATTGATCACCTGTTCCACCGGGTTATCAGATGATGCTGAGTGATCCTGATGCCTGGTTGGTTCTGGGGGCAGCTTTCATTGTCTCGCTGGCTGAGGGCACCTCTCTCCCCAGCTCTGCCTGCAGAGGAGAGTGAAGCAGCAGGACACCCATCCTTTAGCCACCAACAGGTTATATTTAAGTCCTCAGTTCAAGAGGGACATGGAGCTGCTGGAGGGAGCCCAGCACAGAGCCACAGAGATGATGAAGGAGAGGGGAGCATCTCTCTGATGAGGAGAGGCTGAGGGAGCTGAGGCTCTTGAGCTTGGAAAACAGGAGACTGAAGGGTGTCCTCATTAATGTCTTTGTGAAGGGTGGGTGTCAGGAGGATGGAGTCAGGGTCATCTAGTGATAGGACAAGGGGTAGTGGGTGTGAGCTGGAACAGAGGAGGTTCCACATCAATATCAGAAGGATCCTCTTCCCAGTGAGGGCGACAGGACACTGGAAGGGGCTGCCCAAGGTGGATTGTGGAGTCTCCTTCTCTGGAGACTTTTCAAACCCACCTGGATGCGTTCCTGTGCAACCTGGTCTGGGTGATCCTGCTGTGGCAGGATGGGGATTGGACTAGAAGATCTGTTGAGGTCCCTTCCAGTCCCTGATGCTCTGTGACTCTGTCACACTCAAAGAGCTTTGAGGTCACGTCTCAAACAAGCTCAGCCCAACCAGCAGGCCACAGAGCACACTCCTCAGTCCCTCAGCAGAAGCCAATCCACTACATAGATGGAGACTCAAGAGTCCCAGACAAACAAAAAAAAACCAGCTTTAAGATCTTGACTAAGTGCTTGAGGCTGGATGTGGGCTGCGCTTCAAGACCCCACACTTTGGCGACCCAGCAGTTATTGGAGGAAGGACCACAGCAGTGGGTGAGCCTATGTCCTAGGGTCTTCTCAGGGGATGTGATGTGATGAACCCAGCACAAAACTAAAGCAGCAATGGAACAAGCAAAGAAAAGCAAAAGGACCCACTGTTATTTTTGTTCTGCATCACTTTCCCCCTTCCTTCTGTGTGTCAGAACAAGTGCTGAGCACAGGGTCTCAGTCAGGACCACCTACTGGTAAACTCTGCGGCGCCCAGCGTCACCTCTGGAGGTGACAAGCTTCTCTGTACAGCTGAAGAACACAAAGTGACTGGACAGGGGTTGTGTCTGAGGAACCCCAAGGTCTCCCCACCACCTCATCCATTGTTTGCTGTGGCTGGTGAGGGACCCTTAGTTAAGGACTCGACCACCTTCGCTGCGTTTCCATATCTTGGCTAAAAGAGAAAGGCAAAGCTGTCACCCTTCTGTTGGGGTTAAGAGGAGCCAACAGCTGTCCTTTCCCTGGTGGCACACGTTCAAGCTCATCCTCACACAGGAAATGGGGCCCGTGGCTCTCATTAAGAGCACTGGTCTCATCTGAAGTGCTTTGTTCTATCTGGGCTCCGTCCAGCTCCCCACAAAGCAGGAGCCATTCAGCCTCTCTGGAGGAGCAGCATCCCCACGGCATGACCCAGAAGCAGCAGCTGTGCTTTGAAGTCACAGCTGGTTTGAGTGTGATGGAACCTTCAAGCGCAAAGAAGAACCACGCGTGGGGTCAGAGGTGCAAACCCACGTCCCAGGGAGATACGACTGAGGGCTCTTGTGACAGCTTTGCCCTCTTATGGGTATTGTCCTGCTGCAGAAGATTCAGGGGGCAGGCTTGATCAGAAGTTTGTGTTGGGGCCAAGGCTGCTTTGAGCCTTTGGAAGCTTTGGAGCTGTCTCATGCTCTGATGCTGAGCGTGGTCGGGGATGTACGTGCATCCTGGCTCTCTTGCTGATGAATCTTCTCAAGCCCCACATATGTTCAACACCTTTGAAAAGCAGCCAGAAAGCCTGTTAGACACAATAGCCAGAGAGAACCTATTTGAATGGAGCATCACACATCAAAGGTCTGGGATAGAGGAGGACTTTGAGAACACTGCCCACGGGCCAAGTACAATGCAGTTGGAAGCAGAACTGTGTTTCTGACCCCAAAAGTCCTTGTTCAACGGGCAAAAAGAGGGCACCACGAAGTGATGTCTCCAGATGAAAGACTGGGACGTTCATGATCATCAGTGCATCTTGCAGCCTGCTGAGATGTCCTCTGGAGCCTGCAGAATCAGCTCCCATTCTGATTTCTGATCACATCACCTGCTCTAGATGCTGAGCAGCAAAACCTTCTGAACACTCGTGTTGACATCGCAGTGCAGGAGAAAGCAGCTGCTCACAGCTCCTTGGGGCTACCACTCCCTTTGGTGATGTTGAAGCTGAGCACAAACAACTTTGCTCTGGCAGGGGGACTGCACTAGAAGACCCTTCGAGGTCCCTTCCAATCCCTGAAGTTCTGTGAGTATTCAGTGACCACTTGGTGAAGGACGTTTCCAAGCTGCTGAAACAAAAGGTGCTCTGCAAAACATGTTAGAGGTGGAAACTGATCAAAATAGCCTCTGAGAAATTAAGAGCAAGAAAAGGCAAAATAGCTCCTAATGGTACCAAAACCATTGACAGGCTGCTGCAGAAAGATGTAGCTCTACAGAAGGCATTGAGAGAAATCACTGAGCAGTTAGACTCACAGGATCATTCAGGTTGGAAAAGACCCCTGGGATCATTGGGTCCAACCACCAACCCTACTCTACAAGGTCACCCCTAAACCAGATCCCCCAACACCACATCTAAGTGACTTTTAAACTCATCCAGGGATGGGAACTCAACCACCACCCTGGGCAGCCCAGTCCAGCGCTTGAGCACTCAGCAAAGAGTTTGTTCTTGATGACCAGTGTAAACCTCCCCTGTTGGAGCCTGAAACCATCAACCAGTTCTCAGAGAAGAGCTTAACTTCAGCCTTTCAATTCTGAAAATCCAACACTCTTACCTTCTTCAAACCCCATCTTCCTTCCTCGTTCCCCCAGCTGTTCCTCTGGGAGACCTGGACCGAGGCTCGTTCTGCTGTCCTACACGTGGTGCCATCAGGTGATAGGGATGCACTTGGAGACTCTTCCAGGTTTCAAAGGCTGCTGCCTGATCCGGGATGTCGTGAGGACAGGAGGGAGGCCAGCTTCAGAGAAGGCTGAGGGAATCACAGCTGAAGGGAAATTAAGATGGACAGAAGCTTTCATTTGCTATTGAGTCATTTCTGCTGCTGTTCCGAGCACTTGGCCCCAAATGGGGGGAAGATTTTACTCACCAGCTCTTCCCACCTTCAGCCCTTTATCCAAATTTGCCTAATTTCTATGGAAAGGAGATGAATGTGTTTTCTCTTGCTCATTAAGTTTGTCCTGTGTGATCTAATTGTAGCCTCCCAGTGGCTGAAATAACAAACACTTATTGATGCTTTGGCCTCACATCTGACCGTTAACGGGAGCCGCTGTCCATCCTGGTGGGCATTTGTCACAGCCACCGCGTACAAGCCCGCTGGCTACGGCCGCATGTTCAGGGTGCAAGTCCATCTGCTTCATTCATCTCTCAATTTAAAGCTGTCAGAGAGTCACAATCAACCACATAAATAAAACCTGTGCGTTACCTAGGTCTGTAGCCAGGAACTGCAGTGTTTGCTGCTGCCTTCATCGTGGTCTGCACACAGAAACATGCAACAGTAGGGGTTGGAAGGGACCTCAGTGCAAAGGGGCCTGCAGGGTGACAAGAGCTAGACAGGAGACAACTTACTGCATCGCTTGTTTACACGTTTGAGCGAAGGAAGGCTCACAGAAGCCAGGCAGAGCTGACGTTTGCTGTCAGCTGGGTTGGGAAACGTGTGGAGGTTCCAGGAACAACGCGGTGGGTGCTGGCGCTGTCTTCATTCCCAGTGGAAATTCTGCAGCTGACAAGTCGCGCCCTGTCGTCTCACCTCGAAAGATCATCCAGTCCAATCCTCCTGCCAGAGAAAGATCCTCTAGACCAAGTCATAGAATCACAGAACAGTAGGGATTGGGAGGGACCTTGAAAGATCATCCAGTCCAATCGCCCTACCACAGCAGGATCACCTAGACCAAGTCTCAGAGGAACACATCCAGGGGGGTTTTAAACATCTCCAGAGAAGGAGACTCCACAGCCCCCAGCTTCTCTTTCCAAACGTGCCTTTAACAAGCAGTCTCTCTATTCAGAAGACACGTCCCTACCCTCAAGAGAGCAAATCTACAGGACCCTGGATGTTCACTGCAAATTGTTTCCCGGCGCTGCAAAGGTCCAGGATGTTTCTGGCACCAAGAGCTGCTCTGCTACCCTGTGATCTGCCTTTTCCCCTCAGTAATTCGCTGTGACAGGCTTCTAAACAGAATTACATCCCCCTAAGCAGCTCCCCGCACTCTGGGGACGGGCAGGACAGCAGAGACAACACGGGGACACAACTGGAATAGAGATGTGGCTTCCCCTGCTGTCAGGCACCAGCACGGAGATAGGTGCCCGGTCTGGCCACCAGCAACGACAGAACCTCTGCTCTCCACATGTTCCATTTCTGAGCCAAACCTGACGTGTTTGTGGACGTGCACAGAGGGGGAACAGGCTCAGAAAAGAAACCCCGAATAGCCAGCGGCTTCTCAAAGGCTGAGTGTGGCTCTTCTGGGGAGATGGGACCTCAGGAGCAGTTCAGCTCTCCACTGGCCTTTTGTGGCTCTGCCAGAACAGCCCCACGGTGGCCACCAGCTCTGTCCAGCCCCATCCTGAGTGGCTGCGCTGTGACCACACAACCGAGCGGCGACACAGCGATCTGCCTTCTGAAGGAGCCTCGGGACAGGAAGCCCTGCTGTCGTGCACGGCTGAGAGAGAACAAAACACCCTTTGTGGAGTATCGAGGCTGCGGAGGGGGAAGAAGGATCTGGTGACAAGGAATTACTAACAAATAACCTGGAATGGGCTATAGATGTCCTCTTGCAAAGTCACTATGTCTGCATCTCAAAGAACATTAGGGATTGGAAGGGACCTCTAAAGATCATCCAGTCCAACCCCCTGCCACAGCAGGGTCATCTAGACTAAGTCACACAGGAACACATGTCCAGGTGGGTTTTAAACGTCTCCATAGAAGGAGACTCCACAACCCCCCTGGGCAGCCCCTTCCAGAGCTCCATCACCCTCACAGTGAAGAAGTTCCTTCTCACATTGATGTGGAACCCCCCATGATCCAGCTGACACCCATTGCCCCTTGTCCTATCATTAGATGCCAATGAGCAGAGCCTGCTCCATCCTCCTGACACCCACCCTTCACATATTTATAGACATGAATGAGGTCACCCCTCAGCCTCCTCTTCTCCAAGCTCCAGAGCCCCAGCTCCCTCAGCCTTTCCTCATCAGGGAGATGCTCCCCTCCCTTCATCATCTTTGTGGCTCTGCCCTCGATTGTCTCCCGCAGCTCTGGGTCCTTCTGGAACTGAGGGGCCCAGAACTGGACAGAACACTCCAGCTGTGGTCTCCCCAGGGCAGAGCAGAGGGGGCGGAGAACCCCTCTCGATCTTCTAATCAACCCCCTTCCGATCCACCCCAGGATGCTGTTGGCCCTATTGGCCACAGGAGGGCGCACTACGGGATGGTGGCCACCAGGACCCGCAGGTCCCCGTCTCCTGCGCTGCTCTCCAACAGCTCAGTCCCCCGGCCTACACTGGTACCTGGGGTCGTTCTTTAATGTGACAACAACTCGGAGGAGGAGAGGATCTCTGAGTCACAGTTCTGGACCTTGAACCTCCAAGAGTGACCAGACTGGCCCCGCACCAGGCTGTAGCTCTCTGCAGCATCCTTAATTAACAGGACTGTTGGTCGTTGAAGTTTCATTTATTCTCTCGGTCTCAGAGGCGCAGACCCAGAGACAGTATCTGCTTCAGTTCTCTCTTTCAAAGATTATGCTAAGAAGATCAGGATAGTCATTTACACTCGCATCAGGCAAGCAGGACATGAAAGGAATTTGCTTCCAAGACAAGCACAAGCTCAGGAGTGATCAGACCTCTCTTGCATTAAGGCGGTGATGAGGGAAAGGTGTTTTACCCAGGCAGCAACATCTGAAGCAGCCTTTCAAAGCAAACAGAAGCTTTTTGCTTGTTTACTCTGTTTTCTTCAAGCTGCTTAGCTGGGATTGCATTCAGCTTCCTTCTGCCTTCTCCATGGTCAGTCTTCCACCTGTTGCATGATGCACACTACATTACCCCACCCGCTGGTAGGAGCTGCTGCCACGGCTCTCGTGTTCCTCAGCTGGCTGATGTCCTCTCTGCTTTCACGTTCTGCTCTCCTGTGGAAATCTTGCCCTTGGTGACCTCCTGTCCTCCTGCCTCACTGCTGCAGCTCAACGTGGCCAGACAAGATCTCCCTCTGGGGAGCGGCAAAGATTCCTCTCATGCTCCACCGACTCCATCGCTTGCCATGGAGTTACCCAAATGCAGAAGGCAGTTCCACAAGGACAAACCAACTGTGTGAGAGAGGCTGCAAATTGTTCTCACAGGTTTTTAAAGTTAAACCCCCTCCCTCTGCTGTTTCTCAGACACTTTCTCTAGCAGTGGATGCCTCCATCCATTCCCAGGCTGCGCCTGCACAGACAGCGGAGGACCTCTCGAACGCAGATCAAACACCTCACATCTAGACATAGCATCTTCTTTCTTTGAAGCACTTGTGGTCGAGAGCTTCACCTCTGGCCCTGCAGCACAGAGTCACAGGATGGTGGGGTTGTCTGGGAATCATCTACCCCTGCTGAGGGAGGTTCACCTAGAGCAGGTTCCACAGGATCAGAAGTGGGGGTGGTTAGCAGATGGAGAGAGGTTCTTCTCCCCTCTGCCCTACATCTGGAACATTGTGCCCAGTTCTGGGCCCCTCAGTTCCATAAGGACACAGAGCTGCTGGAGAGAGCCACAGAGATGATGGAGAGAGTGGAGCATCTCCCTGATGAGGACAGGCTGAGGGAGCTGGGGCTCTTCAGCTTGGAGGAGACTGAGGGGTGACCTCATTAATGTCAATAAATACGTGAAGGGTGGGTGTCAGGAGGATGGAGCCAGGCTCTGCTCGGTGCCAGCAGCCTGTCCCTTAAAGTACAGAAGTTTCTCCTCATGTTCAAGCAGAACTTCCTGTGTTCCATGCCATGTCTGATACCTGTTGTCCTGTCACTGGGCACCTCCAACTGGCCTCATCCTCTCGACAATGACTCTTTAAATATTGATAATAAATATTGACACAATCCCCTCCCAGTCTTTCCTTCTCGCTGTCTCTCTAAGCAGCATCTCCTCACCTTCCTGAGTTCATGTAAAAGTCAGACACAGAAGCAAAGCTTCTATCCTCCCCAGACTCCCATGTCCACATCCCAAGAGCTGCTCGGCTCTCTGCCCACAGGCTTGTTTTCTTCTGCCACATCCACTCCCAGCAGAAGTGGAGAAGGCAGAGGCTATCTCAGGAAACTCTTCTCATGTCTGAACTCATATGACCTGTGCTGGCAAGCAGCAGCTGATCATCCACTGCCCTCAGCCTTGCAGTCTGAAGGTGAACAGGGACAGCAGGAGCTCCCTGGAGTCCCTGGGAGCACAAGTGCTGCTGTCTGGAGCCCATCAGTCATTTCTGACAACACAGGATCAAGAAAACAATCCAACACATACTGGGAGTGAGGCTGTGGAAGAGGGTTTTTTATATGAAGTCAGGAAAAAACTTGTTCAGAGCTGAAGCCAGTAGGAAAATTGAGGGACCTTCCCTAGCACAGGTTCTGCTGGTAATCACAGTCATCTCCTGTTCTGGTGCAGGACAGAGGGGAGGAGAATCACAGAACATCAGGGATTGGAACAGACCCCCAAAGACCATCCAGTCCAATCCCCCTGCCAGAGCAGGATCCCCTAGACCAAGTCACACAGGAGCACATCCAGGTGGGTTTCCATAAGCACCCTCTCAAATAAGACGTGGTTGAGCACTGTAGTACCAAAGGGCCACACCAAAAATACTCACAGTCAGCCTCCCTGTCTCCCCTGCAGGTCCCTTGGGTGCACAGAAGTCTGCTGCTGTGTGTGCAGCTGGAGCCTTGTCCATGTTGACAATTGATGCTGCCCTCCTGCTTGAGATCCCTTACGCTGGAACGAGGTGGAGCCACACTTAGACCTTCTGCAGTCTGAACTACATTCTGTACTCTCAGACCTTCTCACTCTGAGGCTGGGGGGTCCTTACAACAGGCACTTGGACTGCCTGGTTCCTAAAACACCCAGCTCAGTGTTTGTGAGGAAAGGCTGAGGGAGCTGGAGCTCTGGAGCTTGGAGAAGAGGAGGCTGAGGCGTGACCTCATTCATGTTTAAAAGGATGTGAAGGGTGGGTGTCAGGAGGATGGAGCCAGGCTCTGCTCATTAGCATCTAATGATAGGACAAGGGGCAATGGGTGTGAGCTGGAACAGAGGAGGTTCCACATCAATGTGAGAAGGAACTTCTCAGTGAGGGTGGCAGAGCCCTGGAAGGGGCTGCTCAGTGGGGTTGTGGAGTCTCCTTCTGTGGAGATGTTTAAAACCTGCCTGGACACATTCCTGTGTGACTTGGTCTGGGTGATCCTGCTCTGGCAGGGGGATTGGACTAGAAGATCCCTCGAGGTCCCGTCCAATCCCTGATGCTCTGTCATGGTTGGCCAGGCAGAGAGGAGGTGGAAGGCAGAGGCCAGCTGTGGGTAGTCAGGGTGGAAAGCTGCTGCTGTGCCATTCCAGAGTTGGCAAGCTGCAGCTGGGAGAGCTGCTTGTTCTGTCCTGCCAGCTGGAGGCTCTTGGCAAAGCACTTGTGGTTTTAGACGCTAAACAAATCCATCTTTCTTATTTTTCCCCAGCATTTTGGGTTTTACCTCAAGAGGTTTGATCAGAAGCTTTTTATCACATCTGACTAACAAAAGACTTATTAAAAATGAAAGAGGACACAAAAAAATAGGAAGAGCTACAAGTGCTCATCTGTATTCAGCAAATCAACTGCTGGTGGAACCGTGGAAATCTAAGTGGTTCTGCATTTCTTTTCCAGACATGAAAATAAACAACTTCCACACTGACACCCAGGTATTTTCCTGAAGGGAAGAGCAGAGCTTTGAGTTGTCTTGTAGCACTGCACATCAGCAAGTTCTTCACAGAATCATTCAGGTTGGAAAAGACCCCTGGGATCATCGAGTCCAACCAGCAACCCTTCTCTACAAGTTCACCCCTAAACCAGATCCCCCAACACCACATCTCAGTGTCTTTTAAACTCATCCAAGGATGGATAACAGTTACTATATTCAAAATACTCTGATGAGAGGATCATTACCAGAGGGGTTGTGGAGTCTCCTTCTCTGGAGAGGTTTAGAACCCACCTGGATGTGTTCCTGTGTGACTGGATCTAGGTGATGCTGCTGTGGCAGGGGGATTGGACTGGATGGTCTTTCCAGGTCCCTTCCAACCCCTAATGCTCTGTGATTCTGTGACTGTGTGATTAGCATTGGAGGCTGTGATGAAGCTTCCAACATGGAGATCATTTGGCTTGGTCTTTGCTACAGACAGCAATTAGTCCTCTCTGAATTGTGCCCATCAGAATGTGATTTCAACACCCCTTTGTCACCCGTCCAACGTCTGTAGCACAACAGATGGTATGAGAGGATCACAGAACACCAGGGACTGGAAGGGACCTCAAATGATCATAGAATCATCAGGGACTGGAAGGGACCTCAAATGATCATAGAATCATCAGGGACTGGAAGGGACCTCAAAAGATCATAGAATCATCAGGGACTGGAAGTGACCTCAAATGATTACAGAATCATTAGGGACTGGAAGGGACCTCAAATGATCACAGAATAATTAAGGACTGGAAGGGACCTCGAGCGACCATCTAGTCCAATCCCCCTGCCACAGCAGGATCAGCCTGAGCCCACGGAGCACAGGCTGGCACCTGCTGAGAGGCCACGTGGCCGTTCCACCGCGGCGAAGCACATCCTTTTATACTGATGTGTTTTGCTGAACACCCTCGCTGTGATGTCCCCAAACATCTGCTCTCAGGAGAATTAGGTCACGCAGATTTACAGAACTTCAGAGGAAGGGGGAAATGCAGGGCTTCACTCTAACCCATTACCCAGACTAATTCATCTGCTTTAAGGGAACGGAGGGTGTTTGAGGGATCAAAACCTCTGACCTCTCAAGGTTCCTTCCAACCCCCGATGTTCTGCGCTTCTGTGATGCGTTAATGGGCTGCGTAGATATTAGTTTGAAGGGTTTTGTTCAGATCACCATGGTGCTCCATCCTGACCTCAGGGCCTTTGAAACGAAATGAAAACGACTTTCATTAATTTGTCAATGAACTAAGAGGATGATGTTTCAAAAAGGAGCAACACCCATCATTTGACCTCTCCAGCTGCACCAAAACTTGCAGCCACTCGCACTGCCAGCTGTTGTTCTGAAGTAGGTTCTGAACAAGCACAGAAACGAAGCGTCTTGCAGTTTAAGAGGAGGTAAGTCACACTGCCTAGCAGATGGGACCACATTTCCCAAAACACAGAACCACAGAACATTAGGGGTTGGAAGGGACCTCGAAAGATCATCTAGTCCTGTGACCCTGGGAAGGGACCTCAACAGATCATCTAGTCCTGTGACCTTGGGAAGGGACCTCGAAAGCTCATCTAGTCCTAGTCCTGTGACCCTGGGAAGGGACCTCAACAGATCATCTAGTCCTAGTCTTGTGACCCTGGGAATGGACTTCGAAAGATCATCCAGTCCAACCCCCTTCCACAGCAGGGCCACCTAGATCCGGTCATTAGGGATTGGAAGGGACCTCCAAAGATCATCTACTCCAATCCCCCTGCCACTGCAGGATCATAAATCATTAGGGATCGGAAGGAACCTCCAAAGATGATCCAGTCCAACCCCCAGCCACAGCAGGGCCACCTAGGTCAAGCTGCACAGGAGCACAGCTCTCACAAGTCACATCCTCACTGCAGTTTAAAACGTGCGTCACTGGCCCGAGAGCACCAGCAGCGTTTCCGATTCCACCGACAGCGTGCCGAGCTCTCTGTGCTCTCAACACCCCCCGCCAGCTGAAGCTGCCTGTGCTCCAACAAGCCCTCTGCCACTTGAGCCTGTGAGAGAGGCAGGGCAGTGGGTAGTTCTGGGTGTGCTGCTAGCAGCAGCACTGTTCCACGGGGCTGCCATGGCGACGTCAAAACGCCGGCGGTCTCGCAGGCTCCCCGCGTCCTGCGCACGAGCCGTGAACAAACAGGAGCCGAGCTGCCGGAGTGTCAGTCTGGCACATTTCACAGGCACGACAGTCACTTACTGAAGAAAGCCAGCCCCTCACAGAGCAAGTGCTGCAGTGGCTGAGTGATAAACTTCCTGCTGCTAGCCCTGGCACATACGAACGCTGGGAAGCCAGGAGTGAATCATGCAGGGCTTGATTCAGGGGGAAAAGATGTTCTCCTTTGGACTTGCTACTGGTTTGGCTCTCATCTGCTGCTCTTTGGTCATTCTCTGTCTTTGCATCTCCCTGCCTGGGCCCATTAGGCTCTGGACACACTACAGGAGTCTTTCCTTCACGTCAATGGAGTCTCTCTCTTTGGACTGAAGACACGGTCAGAGCCACAGAGTGATGGAGTGGAGCATCTCCCTGATGAGGAGAGGCTGAGGGAGCTGGGGCTCTGGAGCTTGGAGATGGGGAGACTGAGGGGTGACCTCATTCATGTCTATAAATATGTGAAGGGTGGGTGTCAGGAGGATGGAGCCAGGCTCTGCTCAGTGGCATCTAATGATAGGACCAGGGGCAGTGGGTGTGAGCTGGAACAGAGGAGGTTCCATATAAATATCAGAAGGAACTTCTTCCCAGTGAGGGTGACAGAGCACTGGAACGTCTTCTTCTCTGGACTGGAGATGTTTACAACCTGCCTGGGTATGTTCTTATGTGACTTGATCTAGGGGACCCTGCTGTGGTGGGCAGATGGGAACAGACGATCTTTCGAGGTCCCTTCCAATCCCTAAGGTTGTGTGATTGTGTGAAAACATCAGCAGCACAACCAGAGACTGAGAAATTACAAAGGAAACAGCTGTTGGGGATTTTTAGGACATAAACACACAACAAAAGGGAAGATTGCTGTTGGATGACGAGGCAGGGGCTGTTCTTCAACAAGGCAGAGAGGCAGTTTAAGGGGGATATGGTGGACCTCTCCAGAACCTATGGCAGAATCTCCCAAGCCCATGGCAGTGTGCAGGAAGTGGACTGGCATGAATTGTTCACTGTCTCTTTTAAAGTTCAGTTTCAAAACTCAGACCAACTGTGTTGAGAAGCAAGAGAGTGAGACCAAAGAGTGTTGGCAAACCCTGCAGAACTAGCATCACAATGATTGTGTTCGATCCCACCCTCCTTCTCAAGGCTCATGAGCTGAACTTGAACTGAAAACAATTGATGTCAGTAACCTGTCTGAGGATCTTACTTATTTACAACATAGAATCACAGACCATTAGGGACTGGAAGGGACCTTGAAAGAGCATCTACTGGTTCTGACCTTCAGTTAATACCTCTGGATGAGAGCTGACATATAGAACTAACGTTAGGATAGAAACATCACAAAGATCATGAATGTCAGAGGGCTGCCTTAGAGAAAGCTGACATTCAATATCAAGTGTCTCAAGAAGCTTAAGGAAAAATAGCTGCTACTTTGAAAACTGATTGGAGAAGAGTCAGTCATCTGCACGGAGCTGGCTGGAGCTCCACATGCCACAGCCACGGAAAGGGTTAATGTTTTTCTTGAGCAAAAAATGAAAACTCAACTCTGCACAAGGTTAAAGATTGTATTTTAATCACAGACTGAAACATAATGATTTACAAAACTGATGGTTAGATTTAAAACCAACCACTACATCTTCCTGTGGGAATATTCCCCCCACACCCTAGCAGACTAGGGATTCAAGTGAAGAACAGAGCTGTTCATGTTTGCCTTTGGGACAGTGGTTTCCAGGATGATGAAGGATGCTGCAAGAATTCACCTACGATGCTTGTCAATGCATTTCATTTACCCAGCTGGAAGTGGCTTCTTCTAGGGAACTCTGCTGGATTCATCAGAAATCCCAACCATCTTGCAGCTTTCTGTCCAGAGCCTCCTCTGCAGCTCCTCATCATAAGCTACTTCAGCTGATTTTGTCCTTTCCTCATTGTAAAGGTAGCAGCCGCCAGCTCCTTCCATCTCGGGTGACACTGCTGCATAGATGGTTGTAGAGGCTCCTTCCTCTGGAGTCTGCAGAAACAACAAAGAAAACCCCAAATTCAAGCAAGGCAGATACAACAGAATCCCAGAACATCGGGGACCTCGAGGAATTACACCACAGGGCCTTAGCAGTGCCAACCAGCTCCCCTTGGTGCAGTCGTTATGAGAACTTGAAGCTGGTGATGATGAAAATGCCACCTACTCAGTCAGCAGAGAAGAGCCCACAGCTCCAACAGTGCTACTCTGAGACAGCTGGAAGCCACAGGACAGATGTATGGAAATTATCTCAAGAACCCACGGACAGCAATTACTGCACAATAATTTAAGTTCAAGAAACAACAGTTTTTCCAGCGCAGTGGGGACCAGAGGTGCACAGGTATGACTAATTAATTGCCTTATCTCATCTTCTGAGGGCTTAATTAGGGCTGACAGATTTAATGCTCCCTTAATTGAAGATCTCAACGTTGCTTTGGCATGGCTTCTGTTGTAATGCAAGCTAAAAGGGAACCCTACACGGGGCTGCCCCGACCTTCTGGCCAAGCGACCAGGCTCGAGAGGCTGGAAGGAAAGCGCGTCCTGCGACTCCAGTTCCACGCTGCTTGTTTCTTCACTCTCTAGTTGTGCTGACTCTTACTGGGGTGGGTTTTTTGTCTACAAATCATTATTAGTACCCAAGCACCTGCAGCAGGGACACCCCACCCTAGATCAGGCTGGCCAGAGCCTCATCCAGCCTGGCCTTAAACACCTCCCAGGATGGGACCTCCACCACCATTCATCAGCAGTAAGTGACCAACACAGAACAACTTCCCCTCAGCATGAAATACTCTGCACTGTGAAAGGGGGACAGACACTAAAAGAGATTCTGCTGCACTTGTAGGGGATTTTTTCCAGAGTTGCCCGTTTTGGCTAATGCATTTATCTTGTCAATGCCAGGTGCTAATGCTTGCAAAACGCGTTGGCTGGTGACAGCTGATCCTTGCAACCGCGTCCCCAGGAGATGTCACAGAGCATCAGGGACTGGAAGGGACCTCAGAAGATCATCCAGTCCAATCCCCCTGCCGGAGCAGGATCACCCAGACCAAGTCACACCCACCCAGGTGGGTTTTAATCCTTTTCCTTTGTCTGCAATAGGCTCAGCAGCTTAACTCTTTGGAAATGTGCCTGGGTCACACCTGATGGCTTCACAGAGCCGCCGTCGCCAATCCTTGTGCTCACCCACTTCCTCTTCCACATGAATTAACAGTCCTGGGCAGGCAGGATGGCCACAGCAGATCTCCTAGCCCAAGTCACACAGGAACATGCCCAATCAGCTGTTCTAGAACCACGAACATGAAGGGAGTGGAACATCTCCCTGATGAGGAAAGGCCGAGGGAGCTGGGGGGTGTCTCTAGCTTGGAGAAAAGGAGACTGAGGGGTGAGCTGGTGGGTGTCAGCAGGACGCAGTCCCTGCCTGACTCAGTAGCGAAGGCAAACACGAGCCACCTCAGCATGTGATAGTTTGAAACAGTCAGGCATGGAGGAGCTGTGATTGCATTCATAGAATCATAGACTCATTAGGGACTGGAAGGGACCCTGAAAGATCATCCAGTCCAATCCCCCTGCCACAGCAGGACCACCTCACTGCACATGAAAGCAAACAGACTCGTGAGGAACGAATTACCTGTGTTCTAGGGAGCACTGATCACTAGGACCTGTGAACTACTGAGTCACCTCAAAGCAGGTCACTTGCAGGGGCAGGAGCCTGAGGTGAAGCAACCACAGCTGCTTCAGTGTCACAGCCCGCCCAGTGCTTGTTGTGTAACTTGTGTCTAGACCTCCTAATGTGGCTGTTGCCTGGAAAACTGTAGCCAGAGAGCTCTGCCTGCCCAGCTTTTCAGACATGTCTGCCTTCAGTCGAAAGCCCTGGTTCCCATCTGCATTCTGCCTCTCCTCCTGTTCCTGCCTGTGTAGCTCACTATTCTATCCAATTTATGCCTTGATTATAGAGCAGGAAGAGATAGAGATGTTTTATTGAATATCCAGCTCTCCCCAGCGACCCAGTCAGCACCATCAAATTAATTTCTCTTCAACCTCCAAAAGAGATTCGTTAATAAATCCACTCTGTATTAAAACTCTTTAGATTTCATCTTTAAAAGAGACAGCAGCCACAAACAGAAATGGATGAGTTCAAATACGAAGCCTTTCTCCTGACGGTGTTGTGGCTACAGAGGAATAATGTCTGAATCAAAGATCCTAATGTATAATAAAAGATGAAGCACTGACGAGTTGAGAACACAAAGCAATTTTCCAACTAGAAAAAGAGCAGAGTGTTGAAGGAAAGGAGATTCTACAATATGAATAATTCATGTCCTTTTGGGGAAGAGAGTCGCTTCTCCGCGAGCATCCCAGCACTAGGTGCTGTGAAGAAGCGAAGCAGAGGTAGCTGGCACGCAGGTACAGGGAGCACCACATCCTGGATCTCCCCTTCCTACTGACCCCAAATCACCTTTCAAACAAACTAGGCTATGCCCAAGGAGCACTTGGATGCCTGATTTCCCAAGAAAGCCAGAGAGTAGTGGTCAATGGGACAGAGTTTAGCTGGGGTCTACTGGAGTCCCCCAAGGGTGGGTGCTGGAACCAGTACTATTCAGTCTATTCATGAGTGACTTGGATGAGGGATTAGAGAGCACTGGCACCAAGTTTGCTGATGACACCAAGCTGGGAGGAGTGGCCAACACCCCAGCAGGCTGTGCTGTCATTCAGCAGGACCTGGACAGGCTGGAGAGCTGGGGGGGAGAAATTTAATGAACTACAAGAAGGGCAGTGTAGAGTCTGGCATCTGACTAAGAACAGTCTCAGGTACCAGTACAGACTGGGGACTGACCTGCTGGAGAGCAGTGTAGGAGACAGGGGCCTGGGGGTCCTGGTGGACAGCAGGTGTGTTGTGGATCCACACTTTGTGTTGTCTAAGCTGCTGAAACGGAGGCCTAGAAGCACCATGAACACAACCTGACGTGACTGCGTTTGAGCAGGGACTCGAAACCTGGGGTCAAAACCATTAATCAAAAGGGAGTTCTTTGTTCATTCTGTCAAGTGTCTTGAGAAAGATTCCTCTGCCTGAAGGCTGATCCCCAAGCCTGCCCTGCAGCAGACAGTGAGGTCTTCAGTCAGAAGTAAGATACTGCTGCAGCCACTCAAATTACCTTTCACCTGTTACTTCATTCAGGAAGGGTATGAAGAACTTGATAGGTAGGAGTTTGCTGCCCCAGACATTGCATAAACACACAGCCAGAGACAGTCTCTTGCTGGAAGAACATCCAGCCTCTAGGAAATGAGGCAGGAGGAGAGAGCTGAGAGAGCACACGTACTTCACAGATTCACAGGACATCAGGGGCTGGAAAGGACCTCAAAAGATCATCTAGTCCAATTCCCCCACCACCTACATGCAGTCACACAGTAACACATCCAGGTGGGTTTTTAAACGTCTCCATCGAAGGAGACTCCACAACCCCCCTGGGCAGCCCCTTCCAGGGCTCCGTCGCTCTCACTGGGAAGAAGTTCCTTCTGATATTTATATGGAACTTCCTATGTCCCAGCTCACACCCATCACCCCTTGTCCTATCAGTAGATGACACTGAGCAGAGCCTGGTTCCATCCTCCTGACACCCACCCTTCACATATTTATCAACATTAATGAGGTCACCCCTCAGTCTTCTCTAATCTCAAGAGTCCCAGCTCCCTCAGCGTTTCCTCATCAGGGAGATGTTCCCCTCCCTTCATCATGTTTGTGGCCTCTCTCCAGCAGCTCCATGTCCTTCTTGAACTGAGAGGCCCAGAACTGGACACAAGATTCCAGATGTGGTCTCACCAGGGCAGAGTAGAGGAGGAGAAGAACGTCTCTCCATCTGCTAACCACCCCCATCAGATCCACCCCAGGATGATGTTGACCTTCTTGGCCACAAGGGCCCATTGCTGGCTCATGGTCATCTTGCTGTCCACCAAGACCCCCAGGTCCCTTTCTCCTACACTACTCTCCAACAGATCAGTCCCCAACCTATGCTCAATCCTCTCAACCAGCCCTCTGAGAAACAGGCGATGTCCCCATCTTCCCAACGTGAAGTCATGTGCAAGCCAAGAGACGAGATGAGGCAATCACAAGCCTCCTGAGCCCTGCTCCCGATGCGTCGTGCACTAGGCTGTTCCTCCTTCCTGTGCAAAGAAAAACACGGTGTTTGTTTGTTTACATCAGCTCCATGGCCATAATTACAGTGTCGTGTGAGCAATTCAGTATCATCTTCTTCATTCTGAGACGCAGGCTGATCTATCATTAAGTAAGAATGCTTAATTACAGCTTAGTATTTATGCCAGATGCACGCGAAGGAATCCCCCTGTCATCTTTTGATTAACTCTGCAAGACTGTCATTCCACTACGTTCTGAACTGTTAGAGTCTGAGAAACGTGAGGAGGAGCCCACGACGACTCCTCGTCCCAGCAAAGCCCTCTCTGTAGGCACTGGCTGGATCATCTGCATCATTCAATAAAACATGCCATCTTTGTTTAGTTGAAAGCAAAACATAGATAAGGTTCAAAATATGAATGGACCAACATGAAAATGGGGTGCTGGCCACTCCTCCCAGCCCCCCAGCTTGGTGTCATCAGCAGACTTGCTGACACTGCTCTCTAATCCCTAACCCAAGTCGTTAATGAATAGTACTGGTTCCAGCACCGACCCTTGGGGGACTCCAGTAGATTCCAACTAGACTCTGTCCCATTGACCACCACTCTCTGGCTTCTATCCTGCAGCCAGTTCATGATCCAACTCCATGAAGATCTTCTTGGTGTGGCCCAGAAAGCTGGCCAGTCAAGAGAGACTTCATTCAGCTGTCTGATGCTGTTTGAGATGACCCGTGATGACCTGATCGTCCACATCACACTGCCTCAGTTTGGCTGTCAGGATGCTGTGGGAGATTGTGTCAAATGCTTTACTGAAGACAAGATAGACCACACCCACTTCTTTGTCATCATCTATCCACCTGGTTATGCCCTCATAAAAGGCTATCAGGTTGGTCAAGCACAACTTCCCTTTGGTGAAGCCATGCTGACTGTCCCTAATGACCCTCTTGTTCTTGATGTGCCTGGAGGCACATAAATATGAGAAGGAACGTCCTCAAGGTGAAAGTGATGGAGCACTGGAAGGGAGACTGTGGAGTCTCCTTCTCTGGAGACATTTTAAAACCCCCCTGGACATGGTTCTGTGTGACTTGATGTAGGTGATCCTGCTGTGGCTGGGGGATTGGACTGGATGATCTTTCAAGGCCCCTTCCAATCCCCAATGTTCCGTGACTCTGCAATAAGATGGTTGTGAAGCTGGAGATGTGTCAGTTTCCATTTTGTGAGAAGGTTAAAAACTGATATATGGAGAGAGTGTCTTGTCAGATGTTAAACAGCAAGTAGAGATGACAGTAGGCTGCTACAAGTCAGAACTGACCATCTATCTGATGTCTGAAGTCTTGTGCTTTCATCAAGAGCTGGCAAAGACAGTCTCCTTTCTTCCAAGCTCAAGAGCCCCAGCTCCCTCAGCCTTTCCTGATCAGGGAGATGCTCCCCTCCCTCCATCATCTCTGTGGCTCTGTGCTGGACTCCATCCAGCAGCTCTGTGTCCTTCTGGAACTGAGGGTCCCAGAACTGGACATGACATTCCAGATGTGGTCTCACCAGGGCAGAGGGTAGAGGAGGAGGAGAAGCTCTCTCGATCTACCAACCTTCTGATCCAGCCCAAGATGCTGCTGGCCTTCTTGGCCACACGGGCATGAAGGACTGCTATGAGGACTGTTAGGTGTTTACCAGCACTCAGTACGGGCACGGGCCTCCTAAATGTTTAGAAGATAACCACAATATAGAAAAGCTTTATGAACGATGACGAGATCAAAGTGCTTAAAGGCTGGCGAGAACACAGACCGAATGAAACAGCCTCAGATTCCACGGGCCAGCGGCTGTTTCACAGCCTTTTTTGTTTTTAAGTGGCACAGCTCCCAAGTTACACCCCAGACCGCAGTGGGGATACTTTCACCCGTGGGCTCAGCTGGGTGCTGAGGCTGGGAGAAGCTGGCTGCTAGCCCAGCTTGCTCACCTGCCTGCTAGAGGCACTCGCTGAAAACAGACAGCTCAGGTAAGAAGGTGCCAACCCTCTCAGAGATCACCAGGTAAGGTCAGTGGAGGACACTAGAGGACACTCCTCTAGGACTCTGGTGGGCCACGTGCTTGTGCTAGCAGAAATGCTTAAAGAGCACAAACTAGCCCCAAATGACTATAAAGTCTCTGCACTAGTAGCAAGCAAGATGAAAACACACCAGGGAAGATGGGAGAGGAGATGTTTAAAACCTGCCTGGGTAAGTGACTTGATCTAGGGGATCTTGCTGTGGCAGGGGGATTGGACTGGATGATCTCTGGAGGTCCCTTCCAATCCCTGATGGTCTGTGATTCTGTGATTAGGGGTTGGAAGGGACCTCCAAAGACCACCCAGCCCAATCCCCCCACCAGAGCAGGGTCACCTAGACCAAGTCGCGCAGGAACACGTCCAGGAGGGTTTTAATCTTGAACAATCAACCCAAAAGCTATTAACCAGGGGGAGCAGTTTAGATCTGAGCCGAGTGACACGCTCCAAAGATGAAAAACAACACGAGTAGACTCATTTTCCACAGCTATTTTAGTCAAAGAATAGGTAAGAGCAGCTTAGTTTTTCTAATCCTGCCTTTCTGACAGATACAATAAACAGAATTAGTTCAAGTCAGTAATTACAGATGATGCAGTCCTGGTTTTGATGAGAAAAATGCACCGAGTACGTGCAAGGTGTTTTCTGCTGAAGTAATAAAACCCCTTCAGCCTGACAGCTCCCTTTGTTTTAATTAGAACTGTATTTGGAAGGAGAATGAAAATAAAGCAAAGAAAGAGATTCCTCATCTTGTAAACAAAACTACTGCTTCCTGTTTGCTATCACAACACAGTGACAAAGTCACTCAGACAGCCTCTGAAACGGTAGGATCAGGGAGCTGTTGGCACAGCTCATGCTCGTGGTTAACTGCCAGGAGCCTACATCTGCAGGCAAAGGCTGGATGCAGCAGATCGAGAGAGGTTCTCCTCACCCTCTGGTGAAACCACATCTGGAGTCCAGTGGCCAGTTCTGGGCCTCTCAGTTCCACAAGGACACAGAGCTGCTGGAGGGAGCCCAGCACAGAGTCACAAAGGTGATGAAGGGAGTGGAACTTCTCCCAGATGGGGAAAGGCTGAGGGAGCTGGGTCTCTTCAGCTTGGAGAAGAGGAGACTGAGGGGTGACCTCATTAATGTTGATAAATATGGGAAGGGTGGGTGTCAGGAGGATGGAGCTGGGCTCTGCTCAGTGGCATCTACTCATAGGACAAGGGGCAACAAATGTGAGCTGGAACACAGGAGGTTCCACACGAATATGAGAAGGAGCTTGTGACCAAGCACTGGAAGGGGCTGCCCAGGGAGGTTGTGGAATCTCCTTCTCTGGAGACATTTAAAACCCACCTGGAGATGTTCCTGTGCAACTTGGTCTAGGTGACCCTGCTGTGGCAGGGGGATTGGACTGGATGATCTTTGGAGGTCCCTTCCAATCCCTAATGATTCTATGACTTGGTCTGGGTGATCCTGCTGTGGCAGGGGGATTGGACTGGATGATCTTTGGAGGTCCCTTCCAATCCCTAATGTTCTGTGATTAGGAATTGGAAGGGACCTCAGAAGATCATCCAAGTGCAATCCCCTGCCAGAGCAGGATCACCTAGACCAAGTCACACAGGAACAGGTCCAGGCAGGTTTTAATCTTGAACATTCAACCGTAATCTTTAACAATAATTCTGCGCTTCAGCTGCACATCAACACATCCAAGACCTTGCTAATCCATCCGAATCAACCTGCTTTTAAAAAACCAACTACAAATGCAAATGCAGAGGAGGACTGGGTCTTATTATTCAAACGAAGCTTCTTATCATGTAGACTCAAAGTGGATTTAAGCTCTGTAACTTAAATCTCTGTTTAAATCAATCGGCCTCGGGGCTCTTTACTGTCCTCCAAGGAACCTATTGATGGCTTCAATCCAGAAGAGCCCCAAAGAACACGCATCACTTCAGACAGTCCGTGCCCTTGATTTCCATGAGATTAGTCATGTTTCTAAAATTATGTCAGACAAGATCTGAGGCACCGCAGCTTTTACAGCAGAGCTCGTTACGGAGACTGCAGACACAGGGCTCTCAGACACAAAAGTGCTTCCAAGGTCTTTCAGAAGCGGAAAAACTTCCTTCCAGAAAACAATTACCTGTGAGTTTAAACTCCTCACATTTAATCAGTTAAATGGTCTGAGGGAAGGGCAGGAAGGGGTGTTAGCCTGGGGAGAGGTGATCACATTATTAGCTTGTGAGGGGACAGAGAGAGAAAAGCAAAGGGAGCAATTCTTGCCGGTGGAACAGAGGAAAGAAGGCAGGGAAGTGGAATTACTGTGTGAATGACTGAGCTGACCATCCTGGTGTGTGTGTCCAGGAAGAGCTGGTTCACGTTCCAAAAATGAGATCACAGTGAATGGTCAGAGCTCTAGAACATAGAAGGTTCCACATCAATATGAGAAGGAACTTCTTTGCAGTGAGGGTGATGGAGCACTGGAAGGGGCTGCCCAGGGTGGGTTGTGGAGTCTCCTTCTCCAGCGACATTTAAGACCTGTTCCTGTGTGACTTGGTCTAGGTGATCCTGCTGTGGCAGGAGGATTGGACTGGATGATCTTTGGAGGTCCCTTCCAATCCCTAATGTACTGTGTGATTCTGTGTGACTGGGTGAATCTTCACCACTACACTGACCCAGCAAATCTGAGTCTACAAGCAACCACAGAATCACAGACCACTGGGGACTGGAAGGCACCTCGAAAGACCATCTAGCAATGCCTAGCCCACATCAGAAGAAAAAGCTCCTCTTGCAGCAAAATCACAAGGGGCATGGGAACAGTGATGTGACAGCACGTTGCACCTCTGGGTGCCCCCAGCTGCTGGGAAGGAGTGTGAGCAGGGTCAGTCTGAGGGCAGAGAGGCCACCAGCATCAGCCAGAAGGGCTCAAAGGCCACTGGAGAGCCCTTTCTGGCCATGAGCAGCTCCAGCAGCTGGAAAGACAAGCTGAAAACTCGCTTTGCTCTGCACATCCTTGCTGAGCTGCTAGTCTTCTGTCCCTCAGGTCCGTATCAAACCACAACAGAAAAGTTAGCTCACTATTTATATTTTAAAACAATATCTAAGTGATGGGGCTTCACCAATTATACAAACTCCTCAGTGACCAAAAGATAACTGACCTTTACTTTCCAATGTGTGTTCAATAAAAGAGGATTAAAACTGTTTATGGTCTTTGCGAAGGCGGTAACGTAGCTGGGAGGAGAAAAGCCCTTAATTCATATTTGTCTAATCCCTAATAGTTGCTGACAGCCTGTGAAACAAATAGTTTTAATTATTTTCTCCTTGCTGAATCTCAGGTCTCATCATTTAATCAAAAGGCAGCACGTTAACAGAGAGTCACACAGGAGGAAGAACAGGAAATCACATTAGCATCAAGCAATGACAACTGTGTCCTTACTGCAGCCTGTCCTGAGACAGCAGAACATCAACAACTTCCCCACCAGAGACATGACCAAACAGAAAGCAAAGAGCACCCTTGAGAATTCCTCAATTTGTGGGGAGAATTATGGCTGCTGGAAATGTCAGTGTGGTCTCTGCGGCAAAGGAAAGAGTGAGTCCTTCCAGATAGGCTGATCTGATGGAGAGCAGGAGGACCATCAGCCCCCAGCAGCATCCTGGGGTGGATCAGAAGGGGGGTGGTTAGCCGATTCGAGAGAGGTTCTCCTCCTCCTCTACTCTGCCCTGGTGAGACCACAAGTGGAATACTGTGTCCAGTTCTGGGCCCCTCAGTTCCACAAGGACACGAGAGGGTCCAGCGTGGAGCCACAAAGGTGATGAAGGGAGGGGAGCATCTCCCTGATGAGGAAAGGCTGAGGGAGCTGGGTCTCTTGAGCTTAGAGGAGACTGAGAGGTGACCTCATTCATGTCTATAAATATGTGAAGGGTGGGTGTCAGGAGGATGGAGCCAGGCTCTGCTCAGTGGCATCTACTCATAGGACAAGAGGCAATAGGTGTCAGCTGGAACAGAGAAGGTTCCACATAATTATGAGAAGGAACTTCTTCACAGTGAGGGTGATAGAGCCCTGGAAGGGGCTGCCCAGGGTGGGTTGGGAGTCTCCTTCTCTGGAGACGTTTAAAACCCACCTGAGTAAGTTCCTGTGTGACTGGATCTAGGTGACCCTGCTGTGGCAGGGGGTTTGGACTGGACGATCTTTCGAGGTCCCTTCCAATCCCTAACGTCCTGCGATTCTGTGATTAATGAACATTGGTTGTATCTGGTGTAAAATAAGGGTTGCTCATTTTTTTATCGGAACTCCTGAGGCATGAAAACTCCTCCCGAGCTAATCGATAGGTAACGACTACATTTCAGGAGTGATGCTCTGCCCAGAGGAAAGAACGGCTGCAATTCCCAAACAATTATTGACATCACGAGGAGCATGAATCAATGCCCACAAGAGAGCCACACGTTACTCGACCTGCCTTCAGTAATATTTGCCTTTGTTCCTCTGTCCTAGTGTAATTGTCCTGCCTGGAACGCTGTGAGTAAATTAAAGGTGAGTGTGAATACATTAAAGACACTAGAATAAAATACAAAAGGCAGAGTTGTGATGGGTACGTCTAACGGGCACCACCTGGATGTGTTCCTGTGTGACTTGGTCTAGGTGATGCTGCTGTTGCAGGGGGTTGGACTAGAAGATCTTTCGAGGTCCCTTCCAATCCCTAATGATTCTATGACATTATAGAGATGTTGGTGCTGGCCTCTTCTCACAGGTCATTAGTGACAGAAGCAGACAGAAGGGCTTCAAGCTCCAACAGGGAGGTTTAGACTGGACATCAGGAAGACATTCTTCCTGGAGAGAGAGTGGTCAGGCACTGCGATGGGCTGCCCGGGGTGGTGCTTGAGTTGCCATTCCTGGATGAGTTTAAAAGACACTTAGATGTAGTGTTGGGGCATCTGTTTTAGGGGTGAACTTGTGAAGCAGGGTTGATGGTTGGACTTGATGATACCAAGGGACTAGATGGTCTTTGAAGGTTACAGAACCACAGAACATCAGGGATTGGAAGGGACCTCAAAAGACCATCCAGCCAATCCTCCTGCCAGAGCAGGATCACCTAGACCAAGTCACACAGGAACATGCCCAGGTCCCTTCCAAACCCTAAGGTTCTGTGATTCTGTGAGCCAAGTATGTTCTCCTCTCCTGAAGATGTAAACATATTTCTAGAAAGTCTGCTCAGGGTTTTTTCTCTTTTACTTAGGCAAGTGTGAGAAATTCCTAAAGGAGACTTCAGATTTTCTCAGCACACACCTCATCTGCAAGGAGCAGAGAGCTGTTTGCACTCACAGCCTGCACTAAGTGGGTTGGACTGGATGATCTTTTGAGGTCCCCTCCNTTTATAGATTAATAAGTTATATACTTGAAGGTAAGTGATATTTTAACATGAAAACCACCTAGCCTCCACTGACTGTAGCAAGGGGACTACGTGAAAGATACTGAATCACAGGATCACTCTGGTTGGAAAAGACCCCTGGGATCATCGAGTCCAACCATCTACCCTACCCTACAAGTTCACCCCTAAACCACATCCCTCAGCACCTCATGCAGATGATCTTTAAACACATCCAGGGATGGCGACTCAACCACACGCCAGGCTTCTGCATTTAGATGGTCTATTTTAATGTGCTAAAGGTGCTCTGTAATAAGGAAACACTTGGAAAAGCCTGTTAGCAACAACCTACTGTCAACAAGGGTTTTGCAGAAACACGTGTTGATAGTGAAAATATGGAAAAGCCAGAAAGGAAAAGCTGACTTAACAAAAGCACTTCCCACCTACAACACTTAATCATTTTTTAATGCAAGGGAGCTGTTCACATGAAGAAGGACCTACTGGTACAAATGATCCAGCAACGCTGCCTTCTTTACCACAGAAACTACTACCAGCTCCTTAAAGTGCTACACAACCACACGCATCTCAGGGACATCATTCACAGGCAGACACTTCCACCACAAATATCAGAGAAGCCCCACAGGCTGCTGGCAGCAATGAAAGGTGAGTGAGAGACCACCAAGTAACAGCTACACTGAGGGTAACACAAGGGACCTATGATCCGGTTCACCACAGCACTGACTTCTTGACAGTCCAGGTTTGCAGTGTAATCACAGAACATTAGGGATTGGAAGGGACCNGTTCTGTGATTAGGTAAGTACAAACAGGACCACCTCAGAACCAGGCAGTGTGAAGGAGGGTCAGTGTAATGGCCATGAGAATGTAGCCCAGCCGATACCAGCATGATTTAATAATAAAGGTAGAAGTTTACGGAGTGTGGAGGAGGAAGGGAAGCTGCTATCCCAAAGCTCCTGTGCCTGAGCCCACCTCCCTGCCAGCTCCCTGCTTTCTGGTTTAATTTAGAGAAAAGGCTACTAACATCTATCATGTTCCAGGGGATGTCAGAAAAGCCACCCCTACGCATTTTATCACCACGAAGCCCCACTGGAGAGGTGTTCAAAACGCCTGCACTCGAGGTTAACTAATGACTTGCCAGCTGCACTGCAGCTCTGCCCTTTCTTCCAATTGAAGAGCACATTAACCAGGGGATCACTGCAGGTGTTCTCTGTTCTCATTCATATTCTGCAGTGACAATAACAAACAGCAGATCAAATGAAAAGGGTACTGCACTCTTCCAAAGCATCCGGTGCTTTGCTTCTTGTCACAGCTATTTGCTGCTCTTTCCTGAAAATGCTTAGATACTGCAGAACCACAGAACAGTGGGGACTGGAAGGGACCTCGAAAGATCATCCAGTCCAATCCCTCCACCACAGCAGCATCACCTAGATCCAGTCGCACAGGAACACATCCAGGCGGGTTTTAAACGTCTCTAGAGAAGGAGACTCCACAACCCCCCTGGGCAGCCTGTTCCAGGGCTCTGTCACCCTCACCGTGAAGATGGTCCTTCTCCTATTGATGTGGAACCTCCTCTGTTCCAGCTCACACCCATCAATTAAGAGTGAAATAACAGTACTTAATAATACATGCACCTTAATAATGTATGTGCACCTCAAAGAGCTACAGGAGGCTACATTTTTGTTTAGTATATGATTAAAAAGGAATTTTTTAAAAATTTGTACGGTTTTGGCTGAATCACAGAACATTAGGGATTGGAAGGGACCTCAACAGATCATCTAGTCCCATTTTATAGATTAATAAGTTATATACTTGAAGGTAAGTGATATTTTAACATGAAAACCACCTAGCCTCCACTGACTGTAGCAAGGGGACTACGTGAAAGATACTGAATCACAGGATCACTCTGGTTGGAAAAGACCCCTGGGATCATCGAGTCCAACCATCTACCCTACCCTACAAGTTCACCCCTAAACCACATCCCTCAGCACCTCATGCAGATGATCTTTAAACACATCCAGGGATGGCGACTCAACCACACGCCAGGCTTCTGCATTTAGATGGTCTATTTTAATGTGCTAAAGGTGCTCTGTAATAAGGAAACACTTGGAAAAGCCTGTTAGCAACAACCTACTGTCAACAAGGGTTTTGCAGAAACACGTGTTGATAGTGAAAATATGGAAAAGCCAGAAAGGAAAAGCTGACTTAACAAAAGCACTTCCCACCTACAACACTTAATCATTTTTTAATGCAAGGGAGCTGTTCACATGAAGAAGGACCTACTGGTACAAATGATCCAGCAACGCTGCCTTCTTTACCACAGAAACTACTACCAGCTCCTTAAAGTGCTACACAACCACACGCATCTCAGGGACATCATTCACAGGCAGACACTTCCACCACAAATATCAGAGAAGCCCCACAGGCTGCTGGCAGCAATGAAAGGTGAGTGAGAGACCACCAAGTAACAGCTACACTGAGGGTAACACAAGGGACCTATGATCCGGTTCACCACAGCACTGACTTCTTGACAGTCCAGGTTTGCAGTGTAATCACAGAACATTAGGGATTGGAAGGGACCTCAAAAGATCACCCAGTCCAATCCTCCTGCCAGAGCAGGATCTCCTAGAGCCAGTCACACAGGAACATGTCCGGGTGCTTTTATGGTACCCGTGAGAGCAGTGGTTCCACCCCACACAAGGATGGTACCTGCTCACATCTGCAAAGCCTGATGACACTAACACTGCAGGACAGAGTGGGACAGGGTGTGCATCCCACGTGAGAGAGCTGCTTCTGAGCCCTGGAGGGGCTTTATAACCCCCTTGGGTCGTCTGAGTACGCTGCTGTGTAGTGACCTGGAGATGACAAATCCGGGTGCCTCAGCACAAACACGTTTTATATTTTAGCACTTTCTCAAAGGGCTGGAAGCAGATGACTGGGCAGCAACGTGCCTTTGACCTAGTGCTGTGCAAAGTCACACAGGAGACGTCACACAGCCAAGGTACTGGGTGACGGATAGATCTTGTAGTGCTTCATATTAGCTAAGGTGGCCCCAATACAAGGGGAAAGTACCCCACCACATCTTGAAAACTGAGCACTGAGTGCCTGTAAAATAGTAGTAACAGGACAGCTGCTGCCTGCCCTCTAGATCTGCTTGCTGAATGGATTTGAAGCAACATCAGCTCAATCTAGTATTACAAACATTTGAAGTACTTGCTACCTCTGGAGACCTGCAGGTCTTCTAAAGCTGTTAGGCTTCAGTCTGTCTGTGCCAGCCTCACTCCACTTGCCTAGATAACAGGCACATCAAATAGAAAACATGTGCCACAAACCTAAACAAGGCAAGAAATACCATCCAAGAGCAGCACCAGACCAAACAGAACCTCTAAGGAGCAGGATCAGATGGGTCAAAGGCTTTACATAAGGACAGTACTCCACACAGAGGATGCAAAGTCGGGTCTGATAATCCTTGTGACAAGGACACACAAGATGGGGACCTGGATGGTTTTAGGTTAGGGCATCATTTACTTATTTAGCAGGTTGTGATCAGCTTCACTTGTGCAAAGCCACTGATGAAGTACAGAACCACAGAACATTAGAGATTGGAAGGGACCNATTAAGAGTGAAATAACAGTACTTAATAATACATGCACCTTAATAATGTATGTGCACCTCAAAGAGCTACAGGAGGCTACATTTTTGTTTAGTATATGATTAAAAAGGAACTTTTAAAAAATTTATACGGTTTTGGCTGAATCACAGAACATTAGGGATTGGAAGGGACCTCGAAAGATCATCCAGTCTGTTAGATCTGGTTAGATCTAGTTAGATCATCCATCTAACCCTAACCCTTGCAACAGCAGGATCTCCTAGATCCAGTTGCACAGGAATACATCCAGGTGGGTTTTAAACATCTCGAGAGAAGGAGACTCCACAACCCCCCTGGGCAGCCCCTGCCAGGGCTCAGTCTCTCTCATCATGGAGAAGTTCCTTCTCATATTGATGTGGAACCTCCTCTGTTCCAGTTCACACTCACTGTCCCTTGTTCCATCATTAGATGCCACTGAGCAGAGCCTGGCTCCATCCTCCTGACACCCACCCTTCACATATTTATCAACACTACTGAGGTCACCCCTCAGTCGTCTCCTCTCCAAGCTCAAGAGACCCAGCTCCCTCAGCCTTTCTTCATCAGGGAGACGTTCCACTCCCTTCATCATCGTTGTCCCAAATCCTCATGATCCTGGAAGCACCCATTTTACATGCAAAGGAAAATGGGGTCCAAAGGTGTCATTACTGGTGTATGAGAGTGGTGATAACTGAACTTGTCTCTGAGAAATGCCTGAGCTGCATTCACAGAATAACCCCTGCGCCTGGGCAACGTACAGCCCTGACAGATAAAGCGAGAACGCTGCCGCGCGGTGCCTCTTCTGCACTCCTCTCTGGAACAGGACCCTCCATTAAAAATACACCTGTAGCTTGTGGTTCTATTTTCAACACCCTGAGCTCCAGAAACAATGGGAGAGCTTTTCTCTCTCTCCATTCTTAATTGTTTGGGGATAACATGTGACAAGTGGCAGACGCTGCGGACGACTGCGTTTGGCATCTCGAGAGCTTGGCACGCAAAATTATCGAGGAAGTCAGTCAGTGCTGCTCTTCCTGAGACACACTCAGGGAGAGAGCAGACTGCTGCCTGCTGCAGGGACCAGAGGCAGCTGGACAACCGTTGCACAATGCCATCTGCAGAGAGAGCACGGGCACGCAGGGCTGCCAGGCTCGGGGCACCAGCTCCGGCCCTCGCGACTCACTCACAACGTCATCTACTCAATGGATTGATAAACTAGTACTAACCCCGCAAGCTGAGCTGCTGAGTCGGTGGTGACCAGTTGCAAGACTTTGATGATGATCAATTAAGAGAGATTGAGAGCAGCAAAGGTTGTTTAGACTGTGCCTGAGCCTAGCAGCAGCAGCAGCACCTCCTTCCTGTTCCAGTGAACGCAAAGTAGGTCAGCGTGACCGGGCCAAACAAATGCCACTATAAATCCCGTCCCTGATAAGCTGTCCAAGTTCATTCTTGTTTTATTGCTTGTTGCTCAGGTTTCATTCAAATCCTTTTCTGCATACTCCCTGCAGAGAGGTAACCAGACTCCTGTGGCTCCTTCTGCTTTCCGGCGCTGAGAGGGAACCAACCCAACGTTTGCCCTGAAGAGTTTCACAGACCCAATTCAAAGAGAAGGTTTACATACTTCATGAAGTAGGGAAGCCACTAAGTCTGAGCAGATCCCACTGATGCCTCATGTCCGTACCACTTCAGGGTCCAAGTCTGCTCTAGGAAGATGGTGGCAATGTACCTGCTGTTTCCAGTTCTTCCTTAAATATTGGGTGGTGCTTGTTTTTCATGGTTGTCTCCTGTTACACACAGTACACAAAGGGAGCTCACACAACCACCCATCTGAATGCATGGTGGGACCTGCATGATAACTAGTGGGGGGACACAACGGGTTGTGGACATAGATGACAGTGATAGGACAAGGAGCAATGGGAGCTGGGACATAGGAAGTTCCATATCAATATCAGAAGGAACTTCTTCCCAGTGAGGGTGACGGAGCCCCGGAAGGGGCTGCCCAGGGGGTTGTGGAGTCTCCTTCTCTGGAGACATTTAAAACCCACCTGGATGTGTTCCTGTGTGACTTGGTCTAGGTGATCCTGCTGTGGCAGGGGGATGGGACTGTAAGTTCTTTCCAGGTCCCTTCCAACCCCAGATGTTCTGTGGTTCTGTGAAGACATTAGCCTTTCCCTCTCAGTCCATAAACTTTATAGTTAGGTGGTGTGGCATTATGCTCCTGTAATCCTCCCTCATGCACCTGGGAAGTTCTTGCCTCCACCAGCACATAATTAAAATTCCATTTTCTCTTGGTCAGATACCACAACACTGTTGGAAAATTCAAACCCCTGGCAGTAAAACATAAGTCTCTCTCATCAGCACATCACAGATTCACAGAAGAGACCTCAGAGGATCATCCTGCCAGAGCAGGATCCCCTAGACCAAGTCACACAGGAGCATGGCCAGGTGGGTCTTGTTGAATGTCAAGATTTCCTCAAGTTCTCTAACCTTTCAACATCTTTTTTGAGGTCTTTACCTCAGAGTCACTGTGGCTACCTTCTTTTACACTGACAGGAGTCAGTACTGAGCCCCTGGCACCTGTGTGTTCACTCCACAGCAACTTATCTTCCTCTTTCGCGTTCCCTCCACATCCAACAAGTCTGACTGGGAACAGATTATCATACGAAGGCATTAGCTGAATTCCTAGGAGAGTCCTGCCGAGAAATGATAGCAAGGAATAAACAGATTGATGGGAAGCATCTTTCCTAACCAAGGCTGCGGGTTCTGAATGTGAAAGCAGCTCGAGATCCCAAGGCGATAGGTGCTGATGTGCTAACACCGGTGAGACTCCCAGACCTGCACTGTTTCGTAACTGTTTGCTTGCTCTCTCGTTACAGCAACACAGAGACTGTGGTTTCCACTCTTCTGGACACAAACTGAATCCCTTTCAGTTAGAGAATCTGCCTGAGCTGTCAAGCTGAATCAACAACCCTCTACCACACGGGAGCCAGGCATAAGCCCTCTCCTGCAGCATCCAGATACCTGTTTGCAGCGTGTGTCTGACCCGCCAGCAGAATAGCATCACGCGTCAGTCACCCACTGGTCCGAGGGCTGCACTCCAGAGCCAGTCCCACACAGGGCAAGCACAGGAGTCCTGTGGGTGCCTTTAGAACATTTTCTGGGCTAAGAAGGGTCAACCCTGCAGGCAGTGTTACACACGGGGAGAGTTCTCCTCTCCCATAAACTCTTTTTAAAGACACAGCACAGTCTTCCATTCCACACTGTCAGGGAAAAGAGAAACAAGGATGTTTTTGACCAAACGACTGAAGTCATGGGGCAGGGTGTGAGATGGAGAGCTGACTTCTCTTCTCCTTTGCTCCGTGGCTGTGTTTCAGCCTGTTGGAACTAGCACCCTCCGAGAGGAAGCCTGGGTGCGGTTTGAGGACAGAGCATGCCAGCAGCTGCTCCGAATCGGAGTTACAGACAGGAGCCTTGGCTCACAGAATCACACAACATCAGGGATTGGAAGGGACCTCCAAAGATCATCCAGTCCAATCCCCTGACACAGCAGCATCACCTAGATCAACTCACACAGGAACATATCCAGGCAGGTTTTAAAGGTCTGCAGACGAGGAGACTCCACAACCATCCTGGCAGCCCCTTCCAGGGCTCTGTCACCCTCACCATGAAGAAGCTCCTTCTCCCATTGATGTGGAACCTCCTCTGTTCCAGCTCACACCCATTGCCCCCTGTCCTATCAGTAGATGCCACTGAGCAGAGCCTGGCTCCATCCTCCTGACACCCACCCTTCACATATTTATAGACATTCATGAGGTCACCCCTCAGTCTCCTCTTCTCCCAGCTCAAGAGCCCCAGCTCCCTCAGCCTCTCCTCATCAGGGAGATGCTCCCCTCCCTCCATCATCTCTGTGGCTCTGCACTGGACTCCCTCCAGCAGCTCTGTGTCCTTCTGTAACAGAGGGGCCCAGAACTGGATGCAGTATTCCAATATTGTTCTGACCAAGGCAGACAGGGAGGAGAACCTCTCTCGATCTACTAACCATCCCCTTCCAATCCCCCCATCAAGGATGCCATTGGCCTTCTTGGCCACCAGGGCACATTTAGGACAGTCACCAAGGCGTCTGTGCTCCAAAGTCCTCTATCCAGCAGTCAGAACAGAGTAGCACCCAGGCTGCACCAACCTACCAGGCAGGTGCCCATCCAAGTCCATAGAGTCACACACAAGACATGCACACAGGTCATAAGGGTCTGTGAGCAAAAAGGCTCACGAGCCTGCTGAGGCACGTCCCTTCATCTTCCCCCCTAGAACCATTCCGTGGCTCCTTGCATTTATGAGATGGAAAAACAGAAGCCCTCTGCAGTTAAATCTCCGTAGCAGTGTGCACAAAAGTGGGGCCGTTGAACAACCAGAGCTACTGAAATGAAGTAGAACATTTCCTTCTCTCTGCTCCTCACCAGAAGCCTGCTTTTGATCTGAAAAAAGCCTTTTCAAGGCTTTTCTGCAAGGAGTTTTCATTCTGCAAGAACATTCCAGACCAGCTTAACGAGAGGACCACACACTCGCACGGACAGCAGCCGGTGTGGCTGATGAATTGCTGCTTTCAGCAGTAGCATCTCATTACTCTCGTTCTCTACAGCTGCCATCATTGTGTGGTGATGTGGTTGTCTTTCCACACCTCAGGGGGAGAGCTGGAATTAATTTTCTTACACCCACGGCGCCAAAGGGGCAGTTTGAATAAGAAATGCTGCAATAAGACCTGCGTGACTATGTCCTCCGGCGTGAGTGATGAATCCAGGTTCCTTAGATCTTGTTTCCTAGCAGCACTTACAGACTGCAAGCATTTATTTTAAAAAGTTATAGGAGAATCACCTAGTTAAATCCATTTTCACTGAATCACAGAGCATGAGGGATGGGAAGGGACCTTGAGAGACCAATCCCCCTGCCACAGCAGGATCACCTAGATCAAGTCACACAGGAACACACCCAGGTGGGTTTTAAACATCTCTAGAGAAGGAGACTCCACAACCCCAATGTCTCCCTTGTACTGAGGTGCCCTAAACTGGACCCAGTACTCAAGGTGCAGCTCCCCAGTGCTGAGTACACGGAGACGATCACCTCCCCACTCCTGCTGGACGCACACTTTCTAATCCAGGTCAGGATGCCACTGGCCTCCTTGGCCACCTGGGCACCCTGCTGGCTCAAGTACCAATCTGAGGTGTCTGAAGGGACCGCATACTCCGCGTGAGAAACGTTTCTACTCCAGTGGCTAATGAAGTCGTACAAAGCGAGACAGAGCTTGCCACTGGACACTAATGAGAGTCAACATTGGGTTTTCTTGCTCCAAGGCACTTTAACTGTATCACAAGTGGAGCCCATCTGGCTTAAGAATTCAGTATCTGCAAGAAAAGCAGAAATCCTTGAGAAGGAAACGGCACCCATGTGTCTGTGCTACTGGTATGTTGGCCAAGTTGCCTTTTTAGGCTATTACCAACTTATTAATTACTTATTGCTTACTAATAGTGACTCGTTTCAAGTTTCTCCAGAAAGCAAATCCCTTTATAATTGCGCTCTCTACAACTCCCTGGAAGGACATAAATGGAACATAGGAGGTTCCACGTCAACATGAGAAGGAACTTCTTCACAGTGAGGGTGATGGAGCACTGGAACAGGCTGCCCAGAGGGGTTGTGGAGTCTCCTTCACTGGAGACGTTTCAAACCCACCTGGGATGTGTTCTTGTGTGTCTTGGTCTAGGCTCCCTTATACAGACAAGACATTTGCAAAACCGAGTAAAAAACCACCACAGCAGATTTCCTGAGAAAGAACTGAGCTGAGAAAGAATGAAACCAGAATTTCCAAAGGGCAGCTGTAAGTTTCACCAATTTCTGACTGATGGTCACTGGGTCCTCTGGCTCAGCTGATCTTATTTCTACAGGGGTGCATCTCACTGCAGCTTCTTGGGGGGAAAGGAAAACCAAAGTGGTTTGGCAGAGGTTTTTATGAGCTCTGCATGAAGAGCAGAAAACAGCGTTTCCCAGTTCTGAGAAACTCCAGGTACTGCTCTGAGTAAATTCAATTAATGTCTCCTGCTTGTTCACAAGACTGTCAGTTTACTTCATCAGAGTATCTTGAGGTGTCTCTGAGGTGAGTGTTGAGCTGACAGCCTCATCACTGCCTCAAATACTTGATCTAGGGGATCCTGCTGTGGCAGGGGGATTGGACCACATGATCTTTCCAGGTCTCTTCCAATCCCTAATGTTCTGTGGTTCTGTTATTGCGGTGGCAGCAGGGTCTTTGCATCAGTCTCCTTCTGTGGAGACATTTAAAACCCTCCTGGACGTGTTCCTGTGCAACTGGATCTAGGTGATCCTGCTGTGGCGTTGGGGATTGGACTGGATGATCTTTCGAGGTCCCTCCCAATCCCTAAATGTTCTCTGATTCTGTGAAATACAAACAGCTCAGTGAGAGCAGGGACCAGGCTGTAATCCCTAAGAGCTATTTACTTCGAATGCAGCTGGGACCAGTACTGGCACAAATGCATTTAAAGGCAGGGGAGGCTCTGCCACAGTCTCTTGGAATTGAATCAAACATGCTGCCTCTCTCCCAGGGGCATGTTATGTAATAAATCCGTGATGCACTTCCTCCCTGGAGCTGCCGGGGCCGCGCGGGCTCTCAGGAGCGGCAGGTTCAGCGGGCGAAGCCACTTCCTGCGTGTGTCTACAAACCACTCCAGAATACTTCTTGGGGATAAAGTCAGTCGAGCCAGCATGATCAGAGGGCTACCACCACACTTCCACTGCATCACTCTCATAAAGCAAGAAGGTTGATTCATATACGTGCACCCGGGAATGAAATTCCAGGGGAGAAAACCTCTGAAGCACCAACTGTCAGCTAATATTATCAGACAATTGAATCTTCTTGTACTTGACTCCTTCCTTTTCTCAGGGGAAATCGACCCTAGTGCAGACTGGAAAGCTGGGTGTGATGGCACAGTGCTACTGAAACTGCCTGGCAGGCTTCCACTGTGAGCTTGCCACGGAGCTGAACGCCGCTTTGCGATGCAGTCCTGCCAGAGCTGCCACTAGAGCAGGTCCTGAAGCACCACGTCTACATGCTTCTTAAATACCTCCAGGGGTGGTGACTCAACCACCTCCCCGGGAGGGCTGTCCCAGTGCCTCACCACTCTTTTTGTAAAGACCTTCTTCCTAATATCCGATGCAAACCTCCCCTGCCTCATCTTCAGACCATTTCCCTTGGTTTTGTCATTAGTTACTAAGGAGAAGAGGCCAACACCCACGTCTCTACAACCTCCTTTCAGGTAGTTGTAGAGGGCAATGAGGTCTCTCCTCAGCCCCCTCTTCTCCAAACTAAACCTGCCCAGCTCCCTCGGCCTCTCCTCACACGACTTCTTCTCTAAACCCTTCACAAGCTGGGTAGCTCTCCTCCAGACATGGTAGTCTCTTTTGCTACCATCAGAAGAGCAACAGAAGGAGTTTCTCTCTACTTTTGCTTTATAAATGACATAAATTGTCATATAAAAATGTGAAAATCTCAACAACTGAAGCACTCAGTCATGGGAACCTGAAATGATTGTAACTTGAAAGTCAGTCAGTGCAGGAGTCACTCTGCAAGTCAGAGTGTCTGTCCATCACCTGCTGCAAGGCAGAACTCCTGCAGAGGGGTATCTCATCCAAAGAACAGGAAGAGGTCAGGAGCTACTGGCAGCACCACTATTAGAGCTGTAAACGTCCATCCTGTGACAAATCCAACCCCACTGTCTGTCCACACTACTCATGGTGTGGCCTCACCAGTGCTGAGCACAGGGTAACAATCACCTCCTACTCTTGCTGGACACACAGTTTCTAATCCAGGCCAGGATGCCATTGGGCTTCTTGGCTACCTGGGCACCCTGCTGGCTCAGATTCAGCCTGCTGTCAGCTAGAACCCCCAGGTCCCTCTCAGCCAGACTGCTCTCCAGTCCCCCTGCCCCAAGCCTGTAGCTACAGGGGATCACTGTGACCAAAACGCAAGATGACCCCATACTTGGCTCTACTGAAACGCAGCCAGTTATCCTCAGCCCATCAGTTCAGTCTGTCAAGGTCCCTCTGTAGATCCTTACTCCAGCAGATCAACACACCCTGCCAGCTTGGTGTCACCTGCAAACTTACTGAGGGTGCACTCAATCCCCTCATCGAGATCCTTCATAAAGATGCTGAAGAGGAGCGGCTGCAGCACGGAGCCCCGGGGGCACCACATCAGCAAGGTGAAGTAAGCACAGCCCCAAAACATCACCACCTCAGACTGGAATTTAAACTAGCAATCACAAGAGGCAAAACAAGGGGAATATATATATATATATATATATGGTCTGGCCAAGCTGCATTCTGCTGCTCTAAGGAAGCATCACGTACTCTGAGCACTCCTATAACAATTTGATTGCAATCCTCAAGGTCTGCTCACAAGATACTATTTTTTTAAAAAGAAATTGGGGTTTATTTGTTTGCATCTGATTTTACAGCCACCCTTTCAGGCTCCAGTTTAATTTCTAAAATGAAAGCTAATGATATTTCCATATCAAAGTTGAAAATTAATTTGCTTTTTGGGCCATGCCCCTTGATCTAAAATACTTCATTTTAATTAGGACATTTAATTTTCTCTAATGGAATCAGGTTCTAGTCACTTAGTCCAAAGCTGCTTCCGGAAAACATCTGAAGCAGTGGGTCTGCTCAGCACAAGCTGTCCTCAGGCTTGTCCACACACAGAGGTTGTACCTGCACAGCTGAACTGACTGCAGATTGATCTACTTGCACCACTAGGAAGTGTTATTGAAGGGAACTGTAACTGGGTCTGACTGGTTTTCTCTCAAGCAGCTGTAGTTTGCAGACCAAGAACAGGTAACAGAAAAGCAGATAACGTTGCAAGTATGTGTGAGGATGGAAATACCACAGGAGCATCATCTCAGCTCCCCGAGCAGGACCGTCTGGACCCACAGAGCCCAGAGTATGGCCACTCTCCTCTCTAATGTGATGCACAGCTGCGGACCATGCCAGATCATGCCCTCTCCTGAGTAAGAGGATGTACCAGACATTTCTGAGGAACACTTTGCGTACCCTGGCTCCACGCGAGGATGATGTGCATGCACGAGGGTGCACGGAGAGATCAGGGCAGAGATAACAGTGCACGGGCAAAGAAAGCAAAAGGTGCTGCTCCCCTCCCTTACTGCGAGAGCTTGTGCTCCCTCCACTGCAAGGAAGTGTTTGCTCTGCCCATCCTTATCCGTTTTGCACATCTCATCAGCCCAGAGACACGCAGCCAGCATCACATGCGAGCACAACTCCTCCAGCTCCGTGCTGACCGCAGCTCTCCCAGTGATTTCAAACACTGCATACCTTGAAAAACAGCCAGGCTGCCATCCATTTGACCACTTTCACAACCCAGAAGACGTGCTTGTAGAGATCAGTATTCACAACTCCGGGGTCTACCACGTTGGCAGTCACGTGGCTTCCGTTTGCAGCCAGAAGATGCTGTAGTCGATAGGTAAATAACACGAGGGCAAGTTTGCTCTGGGCATAGGCTCCGTGGGGTGAATACGAACATCTGCACAAAGGAGAGAGGGAGATGCACACGATGAGAACAAAGTCAGAACTGCACGAACATCACTTTTGCTGCAGTTTGCAATAGAAAGCACACAAGCAGCTGGACGTTGTGTCATCAGAACAAACAGCTGATCACTGGCAGCCACGTGTGCTAGAGCTCTGCTGATTGTTCCATCAGACACCAAGTCTGATTTACAGCAGGAAAAAAATTGAAGATGGGGGGTTGGACTAGATGGTCTTTGGAGGTCCCTTCCAACCCCTAATGTTCTGTGATTACATAGTGCCTGCCAGAATGTCTCCGACAGACTGGTTAAACTACAAATGCTGAGGCACCACTCTCCAGGACATCATTACCTAGAGGCCCTCAAAGCCCCCCTTCCTCACTGCCCCCTGCCCACACATGCACAGCCTGTTCCCACACAGTCAATCCGTGTCTGATCGTACTACTCCTGGTCATTATTATTTTATTGCAGCAGGACCTACTGGTTTCTGACCAAAACTGTGCTGGTGCAGCACAGACAAGTCAGTCTAGAACTGCAGCTGCCCCACATCACTCACAGGTAGGGAACAGGGTGCAGTGACCGCAGCTCACGAGGGAAGTCTCCAAAAGCACTTGCCCCTGCTCTGGCAGGGGGATTGGACTAGATGATCTTTTGAGGTCCCTTCCAATCCCCGATGTTCTGTGACTATAAGAGGGGGCAAGGAAAGCAGATGCCAGCGTAACCCCAGCTACACCATTTACAGCCTCCAGAGCAAAGATCACAGGCTGGGTCTCTGCCGGACAGGAGCTGGGACAAAGGCACACAAATACCTGGATTTATGGCAAAACATTACGTGTGGAGACTCCTGAACATCTCTGCTGATGCTGAAGCTGCCTTTCTTCCAAGTTAAGACTTCTAGCAAGTGCTGATGAGGCAAATTAGCAGGTCTGTCGCTTGAACCGCTCCTCGGACGGGGGCCTCGCCATCGCTTCCACGAATTCCTGTGCCATGACAACTCGCTCCTGTAATTACTGCAGCCTTTCATCTAACTTTTTGTCCTTAGCAAAGCCAAAGGTAACTCCTGGGACTACAGCCAGCCCAGAGGCAAAGCAGGCAGGAACCTAAAGCATCAGGCTCCTGGGGGCAGCAAAGCAGCTCTTGTCCCCATTTCCTTGGCATCTTCCAGAGCCTGGGGAAGGGCAGCTGCTTATGGCTTCTGCTGCCGATGTGGAGCCAGAAGTTTGAGTCTGTGGGACAGCAGAGAAAAGGGCACCTGCCCTGGAGCAGATCTCTCTTCCAGCTCTCTCCTTCCCCCTAGTCGTTGTCCTGCCCTTGTGGCAGCTGCAGCTGCAGCTCCATCCTCTGCACCTCCACTCTTAGCTCAGTGAACGCCTGTTCTTCTGCTAAGTGCAAGGTTTCCACCAAGAACGAGTAGCAAACACGTCTCGGAGCTCTTTCTGCTATCTCACTCTCATCAAACACCTCCTCCACAATATCCTGTACGCTCCACCGCAGAAAGCCCTGGGTGCTAGCAAGGGCTGACCCTGCAGAGGCTCCTGATGCAGTTTGACTGAAGGTGTTATCTGAAGGGACCAAGAAGCTCAGAGACACAATCACACAGCTCAGCCACTGGAAGTACAGGACAACAGCGCTGAATCTCCAGAGCACCCGCCTCTTTCTTCCCCAGCTCTCTTCTTGTTCAAGCAAATCACACACACACACAGTCTACAGAAGCACTACATGAACTGACAGCCAATGAGAAAGGACAACTGATCAGAGATGGCCCTCTCACCAACGAGCAGCCTGAGCTGCACCGTGCTGGCCAATGCTGCTGCACCACCACGAAGGCATCGCCCGCGCCGCGGGCAGCACGGGCTGTTGAAGGACTAAATAACAATCGCTGAACGAACAGAGAAGGGACTTGGCTTTAGTCAGGAAATGGCAGTCACATTTGAAATTCAGCAACGGCCGCGCTCTCGTCTGAGCCACTCAAAATGTCACCTTCTGCTTCGTGCATATTTCAGCCCTTTCAGCTTGAAGGACCAGATCCTCAGCCGCCACCAGCTTCCCTTGCACAGTCGCGCGGGCAGAGCTCATGCCGCCCATGGGAAGAGGCGCTCACCCGAAGCTGCCTCCGGCAGCCAGCTGGCAGCCAACCCTGGCACCTCTCCATCGGTGCCACCATTCCCCCACAAGTGGAGAATGCAACCTGGGGCACGGGACGAGCTGAAGTCGAGTGATCTTGTCTGGCAGGCAGGAAGCAGGGCTGGGGACTACTCTGACTTGTTCCTCCTGGGTCTAGTCTGGCCTTCAGTAACCTTCAGATGCCAGGCAGGAGGATGCTCCTCATGGCTTCCCATTCCCACACCTTGCAGTGAGGGCTTCCCTTGTGGCAACGAAGCATGAACTACACGGGCCACATCCTCAGAAGCCTTGTATTTTGCATAGATATCTGTGTCAGAGAAACACAAGTGCCGGGGAGATATAAAAAGCCATCCAATCAGTGAGGAAGCCTTTTATATCCCAGCGCAGGGATGCAAATGGTTTGTAAGAGAGAGGGGAAGCAGACCTCAATAACCTACTATTGATGTGAAGGCAACAAAAGTGGATCCGTGGAGCAGACAGGTTGGGCAGAACCTCTGCAGTGATTACCTGCCCTCTCCCCATTTTCCCTGCGTGTGCTTTTGACTTTCCAAGAATCCAGCACCGACAGACTACATAGGACAGAGGAATCACCCCATGACACAGAGCTGACAAGGATTTTCATTTAACAACTCTTTCTGCTTGTGAGGCACCATCTTATTAGGATTGTGTTGGTTAAAAGCCATGTTGGGGAAAGGATCAACACGGGTTACTTGATTTCATCACCTCCAGCCCTGCCTGGATGCAAGAGGAAGACGCAGGCTCTCGTACCCGTAGTGTGGCTGCATCCCACGTGCACGTACATGTAACATCACAACACGGTTTGGGTTGGAAGGGACCCTGAAAGGCTACTTAGTCCAACACCCTTGCCATGGGAAGGGACACAGGAACATGTCCAGGGGGGTTTTAAACATCTCCAGAGGAGGAGACTCCACAAGTCCCCTGGGCAGCCCCTTCCAGGGCTCTGTCACCCTCTCATACTGATGTGGAACCTCCTATGTTCCACCTCACACCCACTGCCCCTTGTCCTGTCATTAGATGCCCCTGAGCAGAGCCTGGCATCCTGAGACACCCACCCTTCCCATATTTATCAACATTAACGAGGTCACCCCTCAGTCTCCTCTTTTCCAAGCTAAAGAAATCCTGCACTTCTGCCTTTCTTTCATTTCCTGAAGGCTCTGAAAGCTTTCTGAAGTCACACATAAGATGCCAACCAAAGGAGAACACAGACTACCAAGAAGCTGTGCTTGAAGAAGCTGATGCTCACCTACTTATGTGAGTGGGGCTTACTGTGGACCACTCTTCCCACCATGACAAGCACTTTGCTCTGGGGGAAGCCCTTCCACAGCGTTTTGCCAAGTCACTGCTGATAAAATAGGGCAGCACACAGCTCACTCATCCTTCACGTATTTATACGCACGAATGAGGTCACCCCTCAGTCTCCTTTCCTCCCAGCCAAAGAGACCTGGCTGGTGCCAGCAGCCAGGTTTTCCCCCTGCAGCCCTCGTTCCCACCGCACTTGTCCTGCACGTCACCGGCCCCTCAGCCAGCAGCACGCTCCCCGATTTCCACCGCGTTAACGTGCCCGCGAGGCAGAGCGCACCGAGTCAAACCGCCGCGCGCCCCGCGAGAGGACACGCGATGCCAAGCGTGGGTGACATGCGGCGGCTCCTGACGAAGGGCCACGCACAATTTCAGTACGTCCTTAGGATGAACCAGTGAGTTAAACCAAGCACAAACTGGCCGTGTGGGGTGACTACGGTTTCCTAATGACTTATGTATTAATCTCGCGGCGCATCATTACCGTTGCTTAGTCAAGAATATAAAGCACTATTATTAAACATGAAGCTTGCCCAGTCTTAAATTTCCTTTCTCCAAGGAGTGCAGCACAAGGGATTAGATGATTTTTGATGGATTTATAGAGTTTATTGTGAAGCAGCTACAGAAATAGGCTGCAGGAGACAGGTAGGTCCTTGCTGGTCATCACAAGCGGTTGCTTTCTCTTTTCCTGTGATAGACCAAAGGCTGAGTCCTAAACATTGCTGATTAGATCTGAGCAGACTTCACAGAATCACGGAACACTAGGGATTGGAATCACAGAATCATTAGGGATTGGAAGGGAGCTTGAAAAATCATCTAGTCCAA
>VXBP01010286.1:450184-552078 GCA_013400115.1 Rhinopomastus cyanomelas
TGGGGAAAGGATCAACACGGGTTACTTGATTTCATCACCTCCAGCCCTGCCTGGATGCAAGAGGAAGACGCAGGCTCTCGTACCCGTAGTGTGGCTGCATCCCACGTGCACGTACATGTAACATCACAACACGGTTTGGGTTGGAAGGGACCCTGAAAGGCTACTTAGTCCAACACCCTTGCCATGGGAAGGGACACAGGAACATGTCCAGGGGGGTTTTAAACATCTCCAGAGGAGGAGACTCCACAAGTCCCCTGGGCAGCCCCTTCCAGGGCTCTGTCACCCTCTCATACTGATGTGGAACCTCCTATGTTCCACCTCACACCCACTGCCCCTTGTCCTGTCATTAGATGCCCCTGAGCAGAGCCTGGCATCCTGAGACACCCACCCTTCCCATATTTATCAACATTAACGAGGTCACCCCTCAGTCTCCTCTTTTCCAAGCTAAAGAAATCCTGCACTTCTGCCTTTCTTTCATTTCCTGAAGGCTCTGAAAGCTTTCTGAAGTCTGCCAACCAAAGGAGAACACAGACTACCAAGAAGCTGTGCTTGGAGAAGCTGATGCTCACCTACTTATGTGAGTGGGGCTTACTGTGGACCACTCTTCCCACCATGACAAGCACTTTGCTCTGGGGGAAGCCCTTCCACAGCGTTTTGCCAAGTCACTGCTGATAAAATAGGGCAGCACACAGCTCACTCATCCTTCACGTATTTATACGCACGAATGAGGTCACCCCTCAGTCTCCTTTCCTCCCAGCCAAAGAGACCTGGCTGGTGCCAGCAGCCAGGTTTTCCCCCTGCAGCCCTCGTTCCCACCGCACTTGTCCTGCACGTCACCGGCCCCTCAGCCAGCAGCACGCTCCCCGATTTCCACCGCGTTAACGTGCCCGCGAGGCAGAGCGCACCGAGTCAAACCGCCGCGCGCCCCGCGAGAGGACACGCGATGCCAAGCGTGGGTGACATGCGGCGGCTCCTGACGAAGGGCCACGCACGATTTCAGTACGTCCTTAGGATGAACCAGTGAGTTAAACCAAGCACAAACTGGCCGTGTGGGGTGACTACGGTTTCCTAATGACTTATGTATTAATCTCGCGGCGCATCATTACCGTTGCTTAGTCAAGAATATAAAGCACTATTATTAAACATGAAGCTTGCCCAGTCTTAAATTTCCTTTCTCCAAGGAGTGCAGCACAAGGGATTGGATGATTTTTGATGGATTTATGCAGTTCATTGTGAAGCAGCTACAGAAATAGACTGCAGGAGACAGGTAGGTCTTTGCTGGTCATCACAAGCGGTTGCTTTCTCTTTTCCTGTGATAGACCAAAGGCTGAGTCCTAAACATTGCTGATTAGATCTGAGCAGACTTCACAGAATCACGGAACACTAGGGATTGGAATCACAGAATCATTAGGGATTGGAAGGGAGCTTGAAAAATCATCTAGTCCAATCCCTCTGCCACAGCAGGAGCCCCTAGACCAAGATTCATCAACATTAGACTTCAGAAACACATTAGAAATAAAATCACAGAATCATAGAATCATTAGGGATTGGAAGGGACCTCGAAAGATCATCTAGCCCATTTCCCCTGCCACAGCAGGATCACCTAGACCAAGTCACACAGGAACATGTCCAGGTGGGTCTTGAATGTCTCCAGTGAAGGAGACTCCACAACCNCATCCTCCCAGGTCCGGGGCAGAACTACTCGTTTATACCAGCCAGGACACAGACGTGGCAGCTGGGATGTCATCATTCTTTTCAAGGACACGGAGCTGCTGGAGAGAGTTCAGCACAGAGCCACAAAGATGATGAGGGGAGAAGAACATCTCCCTGATGAGGAGAGGCTGAGGGAGCTGGGTCTCTTTAGCTTGGAGAAGAGGAGACTGAGGGGTGACCTCATTCATGTCTATAAATATGTGAAGGGTGGGTGTCAGGAGGATGGAGCCAGGCTCTGCTTGGTGTCCTCTAATGATGGGAAAAGGGGCAATGAGTGTGAGGTGGAACAGAGGAGGTTCCACATCAATCTGAGAAGGACCTTCATCCCAGTGAGGGTGACAGAGCACTGGAAGGTGCTGCCCAGGGGGCTGTGGAGTCTCCTTCTCTGGAGACATTTAAAACCTGCCTGGGTCTGTTCCTGTGTGATCGAGGTGATCCTGCTGTGGCAGGGGGATTGGACCAGATGATCAAGGTCCCTTCCAATCCCCAATGTTGGGTGATTCTGTGAAAACACAGACATCATCTGGGGACTATTCCAGCTTGGAGAGTTACAGAAGACATCGGTTCCTTCTGCAGTTGGAGAGCAAAGGCCCAAGAGCAGAACCAGTGTGACTAACTGTCCTTGAATAAACAGGAGACGTGAACCAGAATAGCAGCTGTCTTACTGTGGCTGGCAAGTTCATGGATCTGTGATTCACAGCATTACAGGCCCATTCAGCATGCAAAAAGACAGGATGATGAAAGGAATTGTTAGTCATGGAGAAAAAAACTTGACACAACACACAAAGATGCTAAACCCTGGGAAAGGGAGCAGATTCAGGCGAGAGCCAGAGCCTGGGAAAAGCGAGTATCATCTGTGTTTAGTTCATTCTCTTCACATTAGTTAAGAGAACTACCTACACAGCAGATGGAGCACTTGAAGGAGGGCACAAGAACACTGAAGTCCAGCCCGGTCTTCAAGCCTATCTCAGCCCAAGGGGATGCTGAGAGCTGTCTGGGCTTTTGCTAGAACCACAGCTGTAGCTTCTGGCAGCTATAGGTAGCTCTGGTTTTTGTTCCTCTCACTTCAGAAATATTATCTAAGACAGGCAGCTGAGGAAAACATGGACATCCCTGCCATGCTGCTGGAGTTCACAGAGTTGAACTGCTGGACTCACCACTGCTGAAACCCTTGCAGATAGCGTTCCTGCTACACTTTCACCTCCTTGAAAACAGTCACATTCAAAGTAGGGATGAAGGAGAATGATTTGCCTTAGGGATCCCCTTGTGGACTCATGTGATTGCTGTCAAAAGTGGTCTGGATCTAAAAGACCACAAAGGTGTTTGATGTTCTTCACATATCCTTCAGCAAAAGAACTGGGAGAGCAGTCGGGGCCCTTGTGTGTTTGCATTTTCAATAGCACACATGAAATAAGGCAATGCCCTGCCAGTCTGAGACAAGCCCTGTCCTGCCTTGATGTGCCCATGCAGTGTCTCTCCTGCTGGTGTGTGAGCAGAGAATGGGTGAAAGGGGGAGAAGTGGGCATCTGCAGGGGGGAACAGGATGGGGGCTATGGAGAGGTGGTAAGAGGAATGTACATGGAGAGGAGGAAATGAACTGGGGGGCAGAAACAAGATACCTGCCCACCCTCAAAAAGAGAAAAAGATTAAGAGACAGGGAGGGTAAAGGCAATAAAGACAAGAAGAGCTTGGAGAAAGTGTGAATGTAGAAATCAAATAGGCAGGTATGAAGAGAGGCAACACAGGAAGGAAAAGAACATAAAATGCAAGGAATATCAAGAAAAATCCCCCCACCTTCCTCCCAAAAAGTAGCTGAAAAGAGAACCCTGCAATAAATCAGATATGTAAGATGGCAGAAAACAAACTGGGATTGGACTGGATGATCTTTCGAGGTCGCTTCCAGTCCCTAATGTTCTGTGACTCTGGGGCCAGGAGTTAAGTGGAGAAAGCTGTGAGAGAAGGAATGTGGAAGAGAAAGTGGAGAAGGGCTGTGAGGAAGGCAGAGTCTGGAAACCAGTGTGTCAGGTGTGGGGAAAGACAAGGGGGAGGCCAGAGGTGGAGAGATGGACCATGTGCCACCACCTGCAGGCCAGTGTGCAGAGCTGCCAGGGGAAAAGCAGCAGCAGCAGACAACGCGTGGGCTGGAAGAAGCTGTGAGGCAGCCACAGTGTTGGCAGCAACAGGTGCCTGTCTGAGGGCATCATGGGGACCTCCATGCATGCATTCACTCAAGGACAAAGTCAATCAGCATTTTAAAATATGCCTGTTACTGAGATTTCCCTGACCAGGCAGTGATGGGACCAGGCTCTGCACCACAGCCATCAGCATGAGGCAGTGAAGAAGCCTCAGAAAGGGCAGCAGTGTTTTCAAGGTTCAGAATAAAAGACTTGGCTTCCAGGCTTATAAATTATTTGGCTCTTTCACTGAAGCCTGCAAGCTTTTTTCAAGCCTGAGAGAGACCAAGCAAATGCTTGGGGATGGCCATGAAACAGAAACACCAGCACAACCCAGCGTATTCAACACCAGTTCTCTCAGAGTTCAACCCTCACACGGTTCCTGCAGAGCAGCAGACACCACAAATGGTTCCTACCTGCTTTGTAAGTCGTTCAGGTGCAGTTCGCCTACGTAATGGGTGGCTGATGAGACGGTGACGATCCTAGCGGTGTGACTGTGCGTTCCTGATTGCTTCAGCTTATCCAGGAGGAGGTTAGTCAACAGGAAGTGTCCCAAGTAGTTCAAACCAAAGTGCTCCTCAAAGCCATCCTCTGTCTTCCTTTCAGGGACCAGCATCACCCCAGCTGGAGGAGGAAGCAGAGGTAAAACCTGTTGATTTATTTCAGAGAAGCGACGAGCTAGAAGGAGCGCAGTACTCCTGAGGCACGGTGTGAACAGCAAGAGGTGACTGGTAGTGGCTTGTAAAGATGACAGCGGGCAAGAGAAACACCAAAACACTCACTTCAGTTATTTCACCCACAAAACAGGTCAGATTGACTCTCCCCATCCCTGAAGGACTGTGAGAATGAATGTGTTTGTGTATGAAAAGTGTTCTGAAGATGCTAGAAGTTGAGTTAACCCATTGCTGTTGTCATAGAATCATTAGAGATTGGAAGGGACCTTGAAAGATTATCCAGTCCAGTCCCCCTACCACAGCAGGATCACCTGAACCAAGTTGCACAAGAACATGGCCAGGTGGGTTTTAAATGTCTCCAGAGAAGAAGACTCCACAACGGGCTGGGCAGCCGTTCCAATGCTCTGTCACCCTCACTGTGAAGAAGTTCCTTCTGATATTTGTATGGAACCTCCACTGCCCCTCATCCTGTACCTAGATGACACTGAGAAGAGCCTGCTCCATCCTCGTGACACCCACCCTTCACATATTTATAGACATAAAGCCAGAATGGAATGCTGCTGATCTGCAATAATTAAGCCATTTACAACAGGTACGAGCTGAATCATCCCAGCAGCGTTCCCCACCACCATCAAAGAGGTCACTGCAGTGGAAACAGCACTAGGCTAAGCAGCAGGCCTGCTCTCCCAGGCAGCTTTCTGCTGAGTCCTGGCTGGAGTTTAAAGATCCGTTGAGCCTGTGTTTGAAGTCTGCAACTTCCATCTCACTGGGCTGAGTGAGAAAAGATGTAGTAAATTGACCCACTCTCTCAATTACTGTGCTTACCAACAGCTGCGTACTGAGATGAGATTCTGCATGCTTATTTTGGCAATATTTTTGCATCTGCTTCTACAAACTGCAGTTTCCAAACCCGGTGCCTAAAATAGGCACCCACGTCCCTAACGTGCCACGTTGATTTCAGCATCTCGCAGCGGCTCCTGAGCTCATGCATAAATTACGTCCCGAACGGAGGCTGTGGGGGAACAGCTATCCCCCTCGATTATAATGGGCACTGGAACGTGATAAATTATTCTTGTTTTATTAAAATTTAATTGTTGGACAAGTGGACCTGACCTCTGTAATTTAAATGTAGATGGCCGAGGCTCATGGAGAGTGATGCAGGCTGTTTGTCTTCTCCATAAAACACACGGCTGGGATACAGCAGGCACTGCTGCTCGAAGGCACGAGAGCTTAATCATCGTGCTCCTCCACGTGTCCATGAAAAGGCTTTAACACCCCGTTTCTTGACACCAGATTGACGATGGGATATTAAAACATCACTTTGCATTGCACATGGGATGTATCTGCACCACTCATTTGGGGGTGTCCAGCCGACAGCCACAGAACATTGGGGAGCTCAGAGGCCAGGTATGGTCCCTCTGCACATCAAATCCCAACCTCAACAATGGAAAGGCAGGATTAGAGGGTGTCTAGTTGTTCTTCTATTATAGTCTCAGTCAACAGCATCTCTTTGGGTCCCTGCCAACCCCTAACATCCTAGGATCCTATGAACAGCATCATTTACTCTGATGCGTGCTGCAACTGCGCGCCGAAGCTCTGACACTTGGAGAAGGTAGATGGAAGCACGTTGGCAGAAGACTATTCGTAGCAAAGCTAGTGAGATGCAAGTCCCAAAAAAGGCAGCCACTGCTGAACAGCCCTGGCACAACAAAGCTGGTGTGAGCCCAGATATTTCCATTCTGTCTCTGCATCTGCCGAGGCTGCTGCAGGGCTTGTTACAGGACCACTCCATACACACACACACACACTCTTCTGTTGGCTGAGTCAGATGGAGGGATGGAGGAGTTTGTCCAAAGAGAAGATGGCAGCCACAACCATTGAACTTTGCCTCGTGACCAGCAGGCAAAGCCAGGGAGGCTGTTATTGCCCACATCAGTACTGACAATGCGATGCCTGTGCCACTGAAACTGCCCCCTGACCTCCAGAGACAGGCAGGACGTCCAGAGCACATAGAGGCTTCGCCCTCCACCCCAATTAGTCTCCACCATCTGTGCTGCACATCCTGGAAGCAAAATCCAGGTTTGAGCTCAGGCTGGGAGAAAGAAAAACAATTTCACTCAAGCAAAGCACAGCTGTTAAGATACATGCTCCCAAAAACCATTTGGCTCACTCCTCTGAGTTGAAATTCTGGATAAATCCTGGAGCAGGCACAACCACTTCTGCTGGCCTTTGCTGCTGTTCAGCTCACAGAATCACAGAACATTAGGGATTGGAAGGGACCTCAAAAGATCATCCAGTCCAATCCCCCAGTGGCTCCATCCTCCTGACACACAGCCTTCATATTTTCCTTCACTCAGAATCATCATCAGCTTGACTCATGGCCCCAAACAGTAACTCAGACAACGAAAGCTGCATCAGTTTGTAATTCTTTTGATCAATGCAATGAATTCATGAAACCAACCAAGTTGGTTGGTTTGCTAGATGGTTGGTTTGTTTGACCTGACCTCCTTGGTGTAAAATAGGAATGATTTTGCTTATTCTTCTGGTGTGGAATCCACACAACCCAGCATCTTTCTGATGCTGTCACCAGACAGTCCCCTCAGTTCTCAGAGGGCATGAGAAGTTTGACCTCATGGACCATTAATGTCAAACACCTCAGCTCTGATCCAACCCTCTTGTATGCTTTTCCCTCTGATTTAGCTGGACTGTTTCCAGAAGGCTTACTTTCAAAAACATCACTGATATTGTCAAGGTGTTAGAAAATGAATTAGTAAGTAAGCTGAACGCGGGCTTTGACTTGGTGTTTGATTAGCTGTTACTGAGCTACTCGGGTGAAAGACTGACACCTCCGTGACACATCAAGGCAGGACTTCTCAAAAGGAAAACCCTTCTGTTGTGTAACAGGCTCTTCGAGAAGCCTGTCTTTGTAAGCAGTCATTCATCATGATTTCTACAGAGGTTCCTAACAAAACTCCCAGGTTGGCATCCATCACTGACTTAGTTGTATGTGACTTCAAAGGCGTGATGGCCGTGGTACTGCACACAGCACAAGCAGAAGGTTTATGATGGTTGTGTCATCATTTTTATTGAATGATACTCAACAGATCATACCCCAGATGATGGTAGACACTGCTGTAACTCCTGCACCTCCTGCTGCAGAGACATCCCTCAGCTCCATTCTAAGGTATATTTTAGGAGCTTTAAAAATGAAGGTATTCCACGTGTCTAGATTTGTGAGGTACTTGGAGTGTTTTAGAGGCAGTTATCTCAAGCTCATTATAAATTGAAGAGTTAACATTCCTTTTTCACAGGCAGAATAAAATATCTCCTCTCTCAGCCAGACTCCCAGAAGTGGGTTTGGAGACAGCAATCTCACGTGCAAGTCCCCAGCGACCCAGACGGTGCAGGGGGTCAGCTGCACACACTTCCGTGGAACGTGTTCACAGCAGGAGGTGAACCTGTGTAACCACAGTCACTCAGTCCTTGCTGTATAGAAACATCAAGAAAGGTTCTCCTCCTCCTCTGCTCTGCCCTGGTGACACCACAGCTGGAGTATTGTGTCCAAGAAGGACACAGAGCTGCTGGAGAGAGTCCAGCGCAGAGCCACAGAAGTGACGGAGTAGAGCAACTCCCTGGTGAGGAGACGCTGAGGGAGCTGGGGCTCTTGAGCTTGGAGGAGAAGAGACTGAGGGGTGACCTCATTCATGATTATAAACACGTGAAGGGTGGGTGTGAGGAGGATGGAGCCAGGCTCTTCTAAGTGTCATTTAATGATAAGACAAGGGGCAATGGGTGTTCTACATGTGGAGGTTCCACATCAGTATGAGAAGGAACTTCTTTGTGATGAGGGTGTCAGAGCACTGAAAGGGGCTGCCCAGGGCAGGTTGTGGAGTCTCCTTCTCTGGAGATGTTTAAAACCTGTCTGGATGTGTTCCTGTGCAACTTGGTCTAGGTGATCCTGCTGTCGCAGGGGGATTGGACTAGATGATCTTTGGAGGTCCCTTCCAATCCCTAATGTTCTGTGACTCTGTGATCTTTGGAGGTCCCTTCCAATCCCTAATGTTCTGTGACTCTGTGATCTTTGGAGGTCCCTTCCAATCCCTAATGTTCTGTGACTCTGTGATCTTTGGAGGCCCCTTCCAATCTCTGGTGTCCTGTGATTCTGTGAATACCTGCTTAAGAGCAGCTTCACTTTCTGACTCAGTGTCACGCCGCTACACAGCAAACAGCCTAGCTCCTTAGAAAATAAGATCCCTAAGTATCCTGGAGGGGGTTGCACTAAAATAAATCAGAGCACTCATATTTAGGTCCATCTGGAAAAAACCCCACACACCTTTGTTTCCTACAAATCTGCGCAGGAGCTGTTTGTTTATCTGAGCTGGCACAACGGTGAGTTATCCACCCACGACACGAAAACAGGGAAGTCAGTCACAGCTTTCTGCTTCAATAGGAAGTGACTAGAAGTGACTAGAAGTGAAACGTCTTGTTTTGCCATCTGCATAAAAACGTTTTCCCTAAAAGCTCTGAAAGGATTAGGTCTGAACCAAATGTGGCTCAGTCCTGCCTCTCGGAAAAGCCAGTGGCAAATGTTCCAGACACTTAAGTAGAACCGGTTGGGCTTCCTAATCCTTCAATAGCTGAATTTGGTATCTGTCTTCCACTGATAAAACATTCACAGTCAGGACATAAAAGCAAATGGGTCAAGAACCTGCAGCGTGTGGAGTCTGAGATATTTCCCCTTCCACAAAACGTTTGATATCACAGGCACAGCAAAGGCTTTGGGAATGCTCAGAAAGACAAAGATAGCATCGAGTAACAGTCAGGATTTTCATGAATGAAATCCTCACAGCTTGAAAGTCACCAGTGGCCTGGAGTTACCCAAAGGAACTTAGGAGTTCTGCTAATAGAAAAGATAGACCTTTCAGAAGAAGTCTGATATGTTTGTACAGGACAGGGATCCTCCTGGCAGACAACAATGCTGCTGTTCAGGTACAACGAAGGCTCGAGCTGACAACCGCCGCTAACATCTGTGTGCTAGGCAAACGCTGGCACTGCACAACCCTCTGCTGCTCTGAGCAAGCTGGGTGGGTATCGCCAGCCGTGTCACAGTGCTCTGGCACACGTGCCCAGACAAGTTACTTCCACTACCAAAGGCACCTAATAGCTGTGAAGAACAGTGTGCAACCAGCCAGCCTTCTCCGTGCTTCCCGGCCACCGCTTGTAAAGGTGAGCTCTTCTGAAATATCTGAGTAAGTGGCATCTGTCATGAACATGGACCTCGAAAGACCATCTAGTCCAGTCTCCCTGCCACAGCAGGATCACCTAGATCAAGTAGAACAGGAATGTGTCTAGGGGGGGTTGAAATGTCTCCAGAGAAGGAGACTCCACAGCCCCCATGAGCAGCCCCTTCCAGGGGTCTGTCACCGTCACCCGGAAGACGTTCCTTCTAGTATTGATGTGGAACCTTCTGTGTTCCAGCTCACACCCACTGCCCCTTGTCCTGTCACTAGATGCCCCTGAGCAGAGCCTGGCTCCATCCTCCTGACACCCACTCTTCACGTATTTATCAACATCAATGAGGTCACCCCTCAGTCTCCTTTTCTTCAAGCTCAAGAGACTCAAGACCCTCAGCCTTTCCTCATCAGGGAGATGTTCCACTCCCTATATCAAGAACACTAGAGCTTCACAGTGTGTAAGAAACAACAAAGTTCTTGGTGGTACTAAGAAACCCACTCTTGTGGTACTAAGAAACCCACTCTTCTAGATGCTGAGACCTAAGAAAACCCACTATGCCATGGTAAGATGTCCTGGAGGAGATCTAATGGTCACACAAAATGCTTGACAAGAGCTTTCTTACATACACACCTGCCCAACAACTCATTCCCATCACACATCAATACCGCAAGCACTGTGTTCTTCCAGAGACCCAAGCCTGTGTCTTGGTAAAGACAGTGGACCTGGCAACTGTGATGAGGCTCCTGAGCAAGTAGTGCCTCCAGCCCGGCAGCTCATGATGGGCTGCACCTTCCTCCTCAGTGCACTGCACTACAGCCAAAAGGAGAAGGAACAGAAGAGCCTCCCGCAGAGCCCCAGTGTCAGTGTTTGTCTTGGATGGTCTCAACACTGATGGAAAGGCAAGAGAAGCCGTCCAAAGGCTTTTGCATCTGGTTACTCCTCCATTAGGTACCACTTGGGCTTTCGCTATGAGACTAGCAACAACGAGCTAAGCACCTAAAAAAGAACCCCTGGAGAGCTTTGAGAAGTGAAGGCTGCTGACTTGCCAGGTGGCCATCAGGCACTAACCTAATTACACGGGAGACTTTACAGCAGCTTTGGACACGACCTCTTCTATGATTCCATTACAGATTCAGCAGAAAGCAGAGCTGGAGCACTCGTGTCATTGTCGTTTCTAAGAGGATTTTCCCAAACAACAGATTTCTCTTGACAATTGTATTTGGTAAGCAAGCGTGAAATCGAATGTCCTTCTTCCAGGTCATGAAAATACAGACTGATGAAGGCAAATATTAGTCTTAAGCTTCTTTCTTAAGCTTTGGACCTACACTTTTTGGTCTCATATCCTATGAGGCACGTTAGGCGATTTATTTTCAAACAACTTTGCTTCTTAAGGAAACAAAGGAGGACAAACACGTGCTACGGAGACATTCTGAGATGCAGTTTTCATCCCTTGTGCTTCCCCAGCAGCTAGAGGAAAACCAAATCCTGTATTAACAGGTGTTCTAGCTGTGCTGTTCCTTCAGCCCCATCATTTCTCCCCCAAGCTCCTGCAGCTCCGCTCGAGCAGACAACCAGCGGAAGGCAGGGGACAATTGATGGGCGCCTAGACCTCAAACTTCTTGTTTCCACAAAATACTATCTTTTCAAAGAGTGTCTTTCCCACCTGTGACAGTTTATGTTCTGCATCTTCAAAAGTAAGCACACAGAACTGGGAAAATGTTGTGAGCAGGATTCATAGGACAAGGGGCAGTGGGTGTCAGCTGGAACACAGGAGGTTCCACATCAATATGAGAAGGAACTTCTTCCTAGTGAGGGTGACAGAGCACTGGAACAGGCTGCCCAAGGGGCATTGTGGAGTCTCCTCTGGAGATGTTTAAAACCCACTTCAACATGTTCCAGTGTGACTTGGTCCACCTGATGCTGCTGTTGCAGGGGGATTGGACTAGATGATCTTTCGAGGTCCCTTCCAATCCCTGATGATTCTACAATTAGACTGGATGATCTTTCAAGGTCCCTCCCAATCCCTGATGTTCTCTGATTCTGTGATTAAACATCCACTCCCTTTAATTACATCACATTTAAAATAACAATGGCAGGCTTTTTTGACTAATCAAGTAGAAGTGAACTTTTAATTGAACGTTCCCTATCAATCAGGAAATAAAACCCTCATGAATGTTTATTGCAGCATTTGCTTGCGTTACTGAGATTTCTTGAAGGCACCAACGGTTTACTTGCAGCACGGTTGCCTTCACTAGGACTGAAGGGTGCACTTGAAAACAGAGCATCTCCTTTGAGATGCCTCAGTAGATCCACATGCAAATAATGGGGAAAACCAGAACGGCAGCAGGTAACAACAGAAAACTTCTAAAAGAAGCCCAGATGGTTGCTGGCGGGTTTTTCCCTCAGTTAAACACATGGGTGAAAATTCCCCTTTAGGCCAGAGCATGCAGGGAGTTTTGGAGGAAAATTGTTGTAGTGGCTGGTTGCCAAAATTAACTGTGGCTATAAAAGATCATTAGATGGCAAGTATGTGAACAACAAACGTCCAAAAGCCCGAAGAGTAACGAGATAAGTCTGGTAATTGTATTAATGCAAGATAGAAGCACTGTTGTCCTTTTGATTTGTTCTCTGACCACCGAGGACACAGCTTGATAGACAACTTTCTAGTAGCACCAGTTGCTTTGGCTTCAGATGCTAAAGCACAGAATCATCAGGGATTGGAAGGGACCTCAAAAGACCATCCAGTCCAATCCCCCTGCCACAGCAGCATCACCTAGACCAAGTCACACAGGAACATGTGCAGGCGGGTTTTAAACATCTCCAGAGAAGGAGACTCCACAACCCCCCTGGGCAGACCCTCCCAGTGCTCTGTAGTAGCACTTCCAGGTGCAAGACTCTGCTACTGAATGTCTTGACCATGAATGGCAACTGTATAGAGGCAAGTGAGGTGGAATGAGGGACAGCTTGGAGTCCAGGTAAGTCACTTCCATGTAATGTTGGGGGATCTGGTTTAGGGGTGACCTTGTCCAGTAGGGTTGATGGTTGGACTCAACGATCCCAAGGGCCTTTTCCAACCTGAACGAGTCTGTAATTCTATGATAACTTGCTAGATTATATTTCAGGTGAATTAATGCCCCAACCCAGCTCAACAGGCAGCCATAGTAAAGACATGTGTTCACACAGGGAAAACATAAGGAGAAAATAAAGACAAAAGGACAGTCTTCCTACAGACATGAAGTGCAGCTTTCCTTTCCCTTTTTCTCTTTTAGTGAAGCTCAGATTCTTGTGATTTTTAGTGCTGGAGAGCTAGAAACTGCAGTAAAGGTGCAATAACACTGTGGGTAGCATCCAAGTGTTCAGCCTGCTCAGCTGACGATCAGTGTGACTCCTCGAAAGCCATCCCCGATCATGCTGTAACCTGCCACACGGTTCAGATAATCAGTCTGAAATGTGAAGTGACAGATGACAGCCTCGCCGGTCACATCCTCCCCTGCAGACGCGTGAAGACAAAGCCAGAACTCACCGTTATTCACCAGGACATGGAGTGGACAGTTCTTTGCTTTAAACTGCTGCACAAATTGCCGTATAGACTTCATGGAAGCCAAATCACAGTATAAAAACTCCACTACAAGAGAAAGAGAGCAGAACAAAAAGCAGGGTTAAGCAGGTGCCATCATACATAAACACACCTAACAGATGTCAGTAAGGACTCCTGTGATAATGTCACCAGGAAATAAAACACCACTGAAAAATAAACCAGTCTTCTGAAAAAAGGTGATGAAGGGAGTGGAGCATCTCTCTGACGAGGAAAGGCTGAGGGAGATGGGTCTCTTCAGCTTGGAGAAGAGGAGACTGAGGGGTGACCGCTTTAATCTTGATAAATATGTGAAGGGTGGGTGTCAGGAAGAGGGAGCCAGGCTCTGCTCAGTGTCATCTAATGATAGGACATGGGGCAACTGGAACAGAGGAGGTTCCACATCAATATGAGAAGGAACTTCTTCACTTCTTTCCCCTCCTTTCCTTTCTCTTTTTAAATAGTTTCTTCACAGCACAAATACAAGCAATGCTGCTGCCAGGAGGTAAGGAAGAGCATCAAATGGAGGGCATCTGTCCCACACTTGGTTTTTTCTACCATTTAGGGTGAGGGGCTGCAACTCTTATATGCAGAGATAATCAAGATATGGCAGATGTAAATCACATGGGGAGAGGAGAAGCCACGTCAGGCATCACATTCCAGCAAGATAAATAACAAAAGACTATGACAGCTGATATTAAAATCCTTTACAGGAAAAGTTCCTTCAGTCCCTCTCAGTTTTACCAAATAAGGCTTTAATAATCCTTATGGATTTTGAACCTATTAGACCTCTAAAATTCTCTGGTGAATTTATACACTCCCTGGCCTTGTCCATTTAAAAAAAAAACTTAACAAACTATTAGATTCCAGTTCCATATTTCAAACTAGTTCAACTACACTGACCCATCAATGGAATCATCACTGAGTTTGGAAAAGACCTTCAAGATCAAGTCCAACCTGCAACCTCCAGCAACTAACCCATCTCTGCAAACACCCTGTCTGCCCGTTGGCTGAACCCCTCCAGGGATAGTGCCTCCAGCTCCTCCCTGACAGGCTGTTCCAAGGCCTCCACGCTTTCTGAGAAGCTTTTCTGATCCTCTCTGGCACAACCTGTCTCCATTTCCTCTGGTCCTATTGCTAGTCCTATTGAAGAAGAGGCCAAACCCCACCTCACACCAACCTCCCTTCAGGCAGCTGTAGAGAGCAGGGAGATCTCACCTCAGCCTCCTCTTCTCTAGGAGCAGCCCAGCTGCCCTTCTCTGCCCCCTCTCCAGCACCTCCATGTCCTTCCTGTACTGCAGTGCCCAAACTCGAGGTGCAGCCTCACCAGGGGCAGGATCACCTCCTTAATGGGGCTGAGCAGTCATCCTGCTGCCAGCACAGTCACTCTCTGGAGCTCCTGACGGACCTTCAGGAGGTCTGCAACTGTGTTTAATTTCACTGATGTCCTACATCTGGAGATGGTAGGGAAATGCAGAAGTAATTAACTCCTCTAAAAGAAACGAGTTGTTCAGGTCACTCCTCCTGGGGTCTGGCACCTCTACAAAACCACAGGAATGGCACTGCAATTGCTCAGATACACAAAACCTGACTGGATTAACTTACTGGCGACCAGTGCAACAACAAAGGGAGTAAAGACCTAGGAAAAGCTTCTCGCTGGCTGACTGCGCTGCTGCTCCACTTCTGCAGGTGGCTCACCAGGGAGAAAGATGGGGGAAAGCACGATCAGTTTCTTAGAAGGCAGCCACTCACGCTGCCAACGGAGGAGTCCTTTTTAATGCAGAACCCTCATGTTGGCACAGAAAACACTGGACTGCCAGCAGCTGCAGTATCTTGTGGCACAGTGCACGGCCCAGCCACTTCTTCATCACCTTGATGGACTGTGGAGGCAGTACTGACTCTCAGGGATGTTGTTATATGTGCAAGAAAAGCAGGCAGGCTCCTGAGAGCATCCACTAAGCTGAATTTTAATCTGCCTGCTTATCTGCCCTGTAAATTATCCTTTTCCACATCACCAACAGCGATGAGCTGGTCAGATAACCCGCGTGCCAAAGCAAGTGATGTTCAGCTTGACCAGTGCAGGCTCATGCTTCCTGGGAACAAACTTCTTGGCCCATCTGTCTGTTCTCCCCTCCCTCCATTTGTAGCTTTGCAGAGCAAATGCTGCCCTCGTTGTGACTCTCACAGAGCCCAGACTAGTGGCACGTTAGGCCAAGGCTGTCATTACTAAGCTTATTTAGCTGCTTACTCCGGTAGCGCGTCGTCATACTCAGTACTCGTCATCCAAAGATCAGAACATCCTTTGGAAAGGGAAACAAGGAGACAAATCAACCCCATCACTTTGCTTCTGGCTCACAGGGTAGAAACATTAATGGCCAGAGTGTTTGTCCATGATTATTTGTGCATCGTGGCTCTGTGCTGGGAAGGTTATCTCACTGGTCCATGCACGGTGCCGACCGTGGTGCCCTGTGCTCAAGGAGAGCCACAACACAGCTCCACGTCGTGTGAAGGCTCAGTAGCAGTCATTTTGGCTTTGTCTTCCAGTTATTCAAGGACCTACTAATTTGCAGTCCTGCTTTGGAGTTTAATAAAACAGCAGGTTTGCAAAACTAATTGATCCTTTGGGGGGTTGTGGAGTGTCCTTCTCTGGAGACATTTAAAACCCGCCTGGACCTGTTCCTGTGTGACTTGGTCTAGGTGTTTCACTTATATCTAAACAATCTTCTGAATCAATGCAGGTTATTCCATAATTGTCTAAAATATTCAGCATTGACAAGACTTGACCATTATTTTATTCTAATGTGTTGACTGAGCTGTCAGACATTTATTAGCCCATAAAATGTAAAAGGAACATGACTTCCCAAAAGACAGCTGGAGTTCCTCGTGCCATTGCCCACATGTGAACAGATACGGACATGATGGTGCACACAGTGCACAGGTCAAAGCAGTGAGTGTATTTAAAGACATACAGTGTGGGCACAGCCACTGAAAGACATACTCCTCACTTTAGGTAGCCTCGTGTGTCTGCAGCCCTCCAGAAGCCAAGCAAGAGCACCTAAACGCAGCTGCTCCTTCTCTGAGTCACTCGTTCTAGTGCCACCAACGCTGGAGACAAAACAAAGAGATTAGGCTCCAGTGCAAATATTGGAGATTCAAGCCTCTTTTTTTTTTGCTTCCTGAGGATGGTTTGATCCCTTTCTGCTCAAAAAGCTATTGCAGTAAAACCACTTGTCTACAGTATCACCTGAAACTCAACCCAGTACTCTCAGGTTCCAAATGGAATGTCAAGTGCCTGCAAGAAGCTAAAAGTGAATCACAGAACGTTAGGGATTGGAAGGGACCTCCAAAGATCATCTAGTCCAATCCCCCTGCCACAGCAGCATCACCTAGATACAGTCACATTGGTACATGGCCAGGTGGGTTTTAAATGTCTCCAGAGAAGGAGATTCCACAACCTCCCTAAGCAGCCCCTTCCAGTGCTCTGTCACCCACCCTTCACGTGTTTGTCAACAATAAGGAGGTCACCCCTCAGTCTCCTTTTCTCCAGGCTAAAGCTCCCTCAGACATTCCTCATCAGGGAGATGCTCCACTACCTTCATCATCTTTGTGGCTCTGTGCTGGACTCTCTCCAGAAGTCCTGTGTCCTTCTTGAACTGAGAGGCCCAGAACTGGACAGAGGATTCCAGATGTGGTCTCAGCAGGGCAGACTAGAGGGGGAGGAGAACCTCCCTATCTTCTAACCAACCCCCATCTGATCCATCCCAGGATGCTGTTTGCCTTGACCACAAGGGCACATTGGTGGCTCATGGTCATCCTGTTCCATCACTACCAGCAGTAGTGATGCCAAAGTATCAGCTCATCACAGGAGAACCTCCTCAACAGCTTCACAAATCATCTTGCCAGAGCACGGGGCCACAGCAGCGGTACAAGAGGTAGTCCACGTAAAGCAAGGGCTGTTTAACTCAGCTACAGTTTTATCCCACTTCCCACAGGTGCAGCATCCTCTGGTTTTTCCAAACACACAAGCAGAGCTTTGCTGTGCAACCAGTGACATTTTCTGTTCAGCAGGGAGAGGGCCTGAAAAGAAATACACTGCCATCAAGTCGTCAGAAGAATAACCTTAGGAGGTGGTGGCACCACGACGAGAGCAGTGGGATCCAGAGACAGCTCTCAGAGTGGGAAAGGTTATCTCAGCTTCCCACAGGTAAAACTTCCTCCAGATGATTAACTGGAGAGGCTCTTTTAGAAGAGCAAATGAACTGCTGGATACACACATCATGTTATCATATCCTTGCTGGGAATTCAATGCTCAGGCACTGACCATCCAGGTTTCTGACAGCAAAGTCCTCGGATATCCCCCCTGGGGTCATCCCCATCTTTGGAGGTCCCTTCCAGTCTCTGATGTTCTGTGATGCTCAGGTGATGAACAGTATGATCCTTCAGGCACGAGAGAAACTGCGTGATATCCTTACCACTGTTCCGCTCACTGCAGGGAGAGCTGGACCAGAGGACCTTTAAAGGTCCCTTCTACCCCAACTGTTCTAAGAGTCTGCGATTCTTTGTACTCCGGGATCAGTTTCGTTCTTGCCCTGGTGAACACATTTTTATATGACACGTCATTGCTGCAGTTTGTGAATTTCTTTGTCGTCCTGGGTGACATTTACTTCTTGCAGCGGCTTTGCTCTGCTCCGGGACACATCTCGTTTAAAAACCTCGGCATTCACGGCAAACACATAACACACGCGTTTGAGGGTCCTCACGTTGACACTTGCTACCAGGAATGAAACTCAAAGGAAAGGCATTTTGGAAGTAAGTCAGAGCCAAGCTACCACAGATGAAAAAAGTCAACAAGGCTTTTTCCAAGATGACGACGTGTTTCAGAGGAGGTGAGGAGCATGAGTTCTCCTAGACCGATGCCGAGTCCTTGGCTGGTTTGAACTTGTATAGATGTGTAGGTGCATCACAGGACATCAGGGATTGGAAGGGACCTCCAAAGATCATCCAGCCCAATCCCCCCGCCACAGCAGGATCCCCTAGATCCAGTTGCACAAGAACACATCCAGGTGGCTTTAAACATCTCCAGAGAAGGAGACTCCATGACAGCCCTGGGCAGCCCCTTCCAGTGCTCTGGCACATGGAGCTGCCTGTCATTTCTTTCCTGTTTCTCAGCTCTGGACTTGCACATTTCCAATGCATCTCGAGTTCTGTAGCTTAAAAGTTTAGGTATTGAACCACTTGTATAATTTGATGATCAGAGGCACTCCTGTGCATATGAAAGCGTACTGGTGAGGACAAGAAAAGGGCCCACAGATCCTTTGCTGGCAGCCTCCTGCTTCAGAATATTCCATTAGATATTTACCCAGACTGAAGCAGGCATCAGCACTCCCTTGAGTGGCTCCCCTCTTGACTCGCAGCGATTTCTTTCTATACCAACAGCTAACTGTTCACAAGCAAATGCAATTTATTTATTCAAAACACTTTCTCCAAGCAAGCCAAATCCTACTAAATTCAATTTAGTTTCAAATGAGCTACCTTGCTCATTCCTTTACAACCCCAGATCTGGCTTCCCTCGGCCTCCCTAACTTATTTATTTTTTAATCTGAAAGCCTACTTTGTTCACGTTATGAAATCAAACAAGAAGCCCTCGCATTTCCAATGGATTCAGTCTGGAGAGAGAATAAGCAATGAAAAAGAGGAAGCTGGGCAAGCTGGGCATTTGTTAAACATGGCATAAGTGAGGACACTCCTGGAGCCACAAGATCTGTGGAGCTGACTTCTTGCTTTGATGGCTACAGTGATAGAGCTCCCAAGTCAATTAGCCTGCTTGAGGACTGAAACAGTTCAGCGCTGATGGTACTAAGGTTCCCAAAGGGTTAGGGCACTGGGGTGTCATTGGTGCAGGTCTGGCTTCTCCTCTGCTCTGCCCTGGTGACACCACATCTGGAGTATTGTGTCCAGTTCTGGGCCCCTCAGTTCTAGAAGGACATGGAGTTGCTGGAGAGAGTCCAGCACAGAGCCACAGGGATGATGGAGGGAGGGGAGCAGCTCCCTGCTGAGGAGAGGCTGAGGGAGCTGGGGCTCTTTAGCTTGGAGGAAAAGAGACTGAGGGGTGACCTCATTCATGATTATAAATGTGTGAAGGGTGGGTGTCAGGAGGATGGAGCCAGGCTCTGCTCAGTGGCATCTACTGGTAGGACAAGGGGCAATGGGTGTGAGCTGGAACATAGGAGGTTCCACATCAATATCAGAAGGAACTTCTTCATGATGAGGGTGACAGAGCCCTTGAAGGGGCTGCCCAGGGAGGTTGTGGAATCTCCTTCTCTAGAGACGTTTAAAACCCACCTGGATGTGTTCCTGTGCAACTTGATCTAGGTGGTCCTGCTGTGGCAGGGAGATTGGACTAGATGATCTTTGGAGGTCCCTTCCAATCCCTAATGTTCTGTGAATCTGTGACTTGCACACTTTCAGGTTCTTTAGAGGGTCTCAAACTTGCTCCAGATTTACTGTGTGGCTGTTCCTTCTCCCAGTCCTTGCTTTTGCCTTCTGCCACCTGGGTGGTGTGGCTCAAGCCCTTTCCACTTGAAGGCTGAAGCAAAGAATTCATTGAGTACCTGAGCCTTCATGTCCCTCATGAACACATCACTGGTTTCCTTCTGGAGAGGGTTCACATTCTCTCTAGCCTTCTGCCCTTGACTTGGATTTGGAGGAGGTGGTCCTTGAATATTGACCTGCTTTCTTGGCTCCTGCTCCCCTCCAGGGCATCGTGCCATGGTGCTCTACTAAGAAGACACCTGAAGAGGTCAAAGTCTGCTCTCCACTTGGGTTATGGCAAGGGAATGTAAGTAGTCTTGGGTGGGAATGCCACCCTTCTTTCCCTCTCCTCCAGGAACACAGATGCATAGGCTTAACTTTTTCCTTTCATCCAGATCTGATATGAGGTTGTTTCTCTTTCATGCTTAAGCAAGCTCAGGTCTGCAGAGGGCTTCTAAGATATGATTCATCTGACCTGTTTCACAAATCTAGTTTAAGATAAGATGAATCATGCCCTACAACTGCTCGTTCCTCCCCACAGACTGCAAAGGCAGCTCGGGGACGCTGACTCAGACTTAAACCCCTGCATTATAAACTTCCAGAATTAGGTGATTTGAATTCCAGGGGTCAGTTACAGCTGATAATGAACAGAGAGGAGGAGAACAGTCCGACAGCAGTGCGTGCGTGCAGATGACTCAGTGTTATTCACCATCCCCAAGATTAGGGAAAGAACCAAGGCGGGGGGAGTGAGGGCTTGGAGGAGGACCGTGCCGAAGGCCGGCAGGCAGCTGGGTAGCCCGCGCACGAGAAAGCCATCCTGGAAAAAGATAAGGAGTCTTGCAGGGGGTGTTTGAACTCTGAACACCGCTGAATGAACTGCGACTCTCAGCAGGAAGATGGTGATATTGTAGCTCACTGCATTCGGGTGAGCTGAGGGGAGCAGCAGTGGTTTGGTGTCACCCTGTGTGTTCACGCACATGACTGAGCTTAAAATACAAACACTACAGCTGCGTGTCCCAGGTGAGGACTTGCAGTTTGGCTGCTGCTCTACAAATCCGCTCTCCCAGCTACTAATCTGCCGCAGAGCCCTCACTAGCTAAGAGATACGAACGAGAAGGGCAGAAGAATGAAGTGCTAAGAACAGAAGGAGAGTCTCTTGGCTGCTGCTTCCAGGCTGCTCCGTACACTGGATTCCAGGTGATCCTGCTCTGGACTAGATGATCTTTTGAGGTCCCTTGCAATCCCTAATGTTCTGTGATTCTGTGATGAGGAGGGAGGAAGACAATGGCTTCTTACTAGCTTGCTGATAGCCCAGTATAAGTCAAATACACATTCACTGGACTTCTTTCCAATCTCTTGGCTAAGAAAAATACAGTCAGAAAGACAAACCTCTCTTAAATATTGCATCCTCTGCAGGGAATTAATAATGCACAGAATTATTCTTCCACAGTTTCTGGTGTGTTATTGGCACTTGGCTAATGAAGAGGCTAGGAATTCTCTCACCACAGACTGCCATTTCTGAGATGGTGATAGCTGCCATCCTGAGACTACGAGGAACGGGAGCAGGGAACTGCCTCTGGCAGGAAACTGGATCTGAGGACTTAGGAAGGTTTTAGGTTTCTGTTTAATGCCAAACTAGCATTTCTGGGGAAGATAACCGCCTTCACGCCGGCAAATAAATCAGCTACTAACTTGTACCCAATGAAGGCTCATACTCCAGCAGACTGCTTTTAGCAGCACGCCTGGATGTGGCTGCTACCTTCGGGACACATTCTGAACTGCTGCAAAGCCCAGATTAGCTCTGCTGCAGATCAGGAGGATGCGATGCGAAATCCTGGCGCAGCACGCTGCAGTGTGTGGAACCACAGAATCGCTTTGGTTGGAAGAGACCTGTCAGATCATCACCTCCAACCTTATAAAAACCACGCTGCTTGTTTTAGCAGATTCGCACCCACCAGAGTGTCTCCTTCAGTCTAGGTTCAGGGCTCAGCTCAAATTGCACTTGCAGAGGGCTGAATCCAGCCTCCAGCATCACAGTGGCCATTGTACAAGCCAGCTCAGCATCGTGTAGGGTAGTATCACAGTAATGATAAGGTTGGGAAAGACCTTAAAGATCATCCAGTCCAACCTACATCCACATAAACCAAGTAAATCTAACATCTAGATCATGCCACTCAGCACCTCATCCAGCCTAACCTTGAACACCTCCAGGGACGGCGACTCAACTACCTCCGTGGGGAGCCCATTCCAAAGCCCTAGGTCCCCTTCCCACCTCCTGTCTCTCATCTGGGAAGGGGTGAGCTGGCATGTGCCTGGTGGAAAGTGGGGAGCAGAGCTGCAGTGGGGCTAAGTGCAAGCACCCAGCCTCAGTGCCCCACACCAGCACAGGGTGCTGCCTCTGGCTGGCAGCCTGGCTGCTTTGTGTTGTGTTCTTTCCGACTGCTTGGATGGCAGCCATCAGCACTCTGTGATTTATCTCTATTTGGTTTTTTCCACTTTTGCAGACCCTTGGCTGTTGGCAATTCAATTTCTGGCAACTGCAGACCTTCCCTCCCCGCTATAAGTTATACCCCAAGGCAGACACACCACCATCTGCACTCTAACAGTGGTGGTAGCTAGTGGATGCAAAGAGGCAACTGTCCAGATGCCACTTGGGCTTTGAAACAGCTTTAATATACAAAAGATGTCTGGACCAGAAATACCTTCTGAATGCAAACACAAGCCTCTCAGAAACATTAGGGTACTTTCCCAAAGGACCATCTCCACCCTCTACTCAGCTTCTACTTACTGCTTATCCCAGAAGCTTTAGTGGATGCAGAAAACTGAGTCCTTTTTTTTTTTTGTCCAACCTCTACAATCATCAAAGGAGAAACTAATGCTCATCCAGGCATCCTACATGCATAGTCACTTCACTTCCCGACCTTTCCATACCCTCTGCACCCAATGTCCATCATCTCCAGAAGTTTTCTCTCCGGAGTTTGTGCTTACAGCAAACCATCAGCTTCTGCTTTCCTGAGAAATATTCCCAGTTGCTGGCAGCAGTGCTCCACAGGCTGCAGGCACCTTGAAAGGTCATCCAGTCCAATCCCTCCCGTCACAGCAGGATCCCCTAGATAAGTCGCACAGGAACATGGACAGGATATGCCTGATACATGCAGACACTTGGTCCGAGGATGAGCACAGGGACAGCCCAACACCTACAGACACTTGGTCTGAGGATGAGCACAGGGACAGCCCAACACATACAGACACTTGGTCTGAGGATGAGCACAGGGACAGCCCAACACCTACAGACACTTGGTCTGAGGATGAGCACAGGGACAGCCCAACACATACAGACACTTGGTCCGAGGATGAGCACAGGGACAGCCCAACACATACAGACACTTGGTCTGAGGATGAGCACAGGGACAGCCCAACACATACAGACACTTGGTCCGTGGCAACATATCAAATGTTGAGACTACCAGATTCACATGAAAGCATCAAACTGAAAAGTGTCCAGTTCAGAGTTTGCATCACATTACCCAATCCACCAAAAAAATCCGGTGGGAAGAACCAGTAAGGATTTTGTAAAAGCATGAAAAAGCCACCAGACCATGCCAAACACATTTCTGCAACCTATGAGCTATTTCCTGGCCACTTATCACATTTATTCCAGCTGTCTCTGCCTTTCATCCACTGACATGTAAGGAAGTACTCGGTGCTATTTGACTGCCTGAAAGCTTCTTGAACCCAAGGTTTCCAACACATGTCTGTGCAAAATTGCCAGAGAAGGGTAAAACACAGCAAAACAATTAGACACATTTGAAATTAATTCGTTCTCTACCGAAATGCAAAAATTGATCTGTGACAGCAAATTAAGAACTATTAAGAGTGAAAATACAATGGCAATTTTCTAAATTGATTTAATGGTTGATGTAAGCAAATTAAAGTAATTAAATTTGCAAAAAATTATTTACCACAAGTTCTTCAATCACTTTCTATTTACTCAGAGGAGTCTCAATCTTGTTTGAGCTATAGAAATCACTGCAATAATCACAGAACATGAGGGATTGGAAGGCACCTCGAAAGAATAAGCAATAAAAGATGTTATCTAATTCTTATGGTTTTATCTGGGTTTGTGGAGCAGTGGAGAACTGATCTGATATCTTGCTGTGGAAGGTTATGCACAAGCAAGCCACCTGCAGTTAAAGTGAGGAAGCATGGAGTGAGTGGACTTGAGATGCTGGTGCTGGGCTCTTCTCACAGGGAATAAGGAACAGAACCAGAGGAAAGGGCTTCAAGCTTCAACAAGGGAGGGTTAGATTGGACATCACGAAGAAGTTCTTCACAGAGAGAGTGTTCAGACACTGGAATGGGCTGCCCAGGGTGGTGGCTGAGTCCCCATCCCTGGATGAGTTTAAAAGTTGCTTCCATGCAGTGTTAGGGGATCTGGTTTAGTGGTGACCTTGCAGAGTAGGACTTGATGACCCCAGGGGTCATTTCCAATCTGAATGATTCTGTGCAAACCAGTCAAGTTCACTTACTCATGTTTTTGATAAAGCAGTTTACCTCAGAAATTCTAAGCAGCTACAGCAAGGGCTTATCTTTGTCACCTTCAGTCATCCTAATGACACCAAATCCATTGATCACAGAACATCAGGGATTGGAAGGCACCTCAAAAGATCATCCAGTCCAATCCCCCTGCCACAGCAGGATCACCTAGATCAAGTCCCACGGGAACATGTCCAGGAGACTCCACAACCCCCTGGGCAGCCCCTTCCAGTGCTCTGTCACCCTCATTGTGAAGAAGTTCCTTCGGATGGAACCTTCTACGTTCCAGCTTACGAGCTTTAAGTTTCTAGCAGAAGACTTATTTAATGTTATGGCTCAGGGAAGCCTTTTGCTACCAGACAGACAAAAAGCCATCTCATATTAGAAGCTTATTAGCACAGCATACATCTGTGGAATTTCACTGCATCACACGGAGCTTCATCTGAGATGATTAAAATGTAGTATGAAGACATTCAACTAAGCCATGCTGGAAAATATGCCATTACAATTCTTTTAAGTCTCATCACACTACCTCAGGAAAAAATCAACTATGACAGGCTCGAGAAGGTCCACCTTTAACAAATGCCCTTCATCCTCCCTACAGACAAGCCATCACTAAATATCACAGCTTTTTAACATGTTTTCCCTTCTTCATCGTGGGATCTTTCAGGGAATAAAGGAAGCAAAGTAGAAGGGAAGAAGAACAGGCATCGTTTTGAGGTAAAGTTTGCTGACCTCATGAAATGGAATCACAGAATGTTATGGATCGGAAGGGAGCTGGAAAGATCATCTAGTCCAATCCCCCTGACACAGCAGCATCACCTAGATCAACTCACACAGGAACACATCCCAGTGGGTTTTAAAGGTCTGCAGACGAGGAGACTCCACAACCCCCCTGGGCAGCCCCTTCCAAGGCTCTGTCAGCCTCACCATGAAGAAGTTCCTTCTCATATTGATGTGGAACCTCCTGTGTTCCAGCTGACACCCACTGCCCCTTGTCCTATCACTAGATGCCCCTGAGCAGAGCCTGGCTACACATCTAACTTTGGTTCTTCACAGAGACATTTTCATTTCCTGGTGGCCCAAGAAGATGGCGAGCTCTTTCAAATCTAGTTCCAGTCCTCACGGGAGACCACACATCACACAATCACCTTTATAACCATTAGAAATGTTGTATTACAACCACTTAGTTCTTAACTCTCCCTAATGTGCTCCTAATTGCTTTCGCTTGGCCTTTTCTCTCCCACTGCTGCTAACAGCTCTTTCATTTTAGTACCTTTTGTGTTTTTCCCCTCTTGCAATTTACAACAACAGACTGGGCTATTGCAGGAAAAATCTACAGGGTCAGACAGAAACTGAGCACAGATTTTTTGCCCGGGGTGTAAACTGGCAGGATGCAAGCTGGCTCTGGTCTGGAATTTGATGTAGAGCCGCGCATAAGCAAATACACTTGGCAAATAACCTGGGTAACACCTAAGTTTCCCTCTGAGGCATTTTCTCCAGTTATTCACTCGTTTCCTAGAACCACCCTCACACTTTCCCCAGTTTTTCCGATACCTACGCAGGCACTTACGCACACACGGGTATTTGGCTGCAGTCAGACTGGTTTGTGGAGTGTCAGCACAGAACCACAGAGCGTGAGGGATTGGAAGGGACCTCCAAAGATCATCCAGTCCAATCCCCCTGCCACAGCAGGATCCCCTAGACCAAGTCACACAGGAATACGGCCAGGTGGGTTTAAAATATGAACCAAAGAAGGAGACTCCACAACCCCCCTGGGCAGCCCCTTCCAGTGCTCTGTCACCCTCAATGGGAAGAAGTTCTTTCTCACATTGATGTGGAGCCTCCTCTGTTCCAGCTGACACCCACTGCCCCCTGTCCTATCATTAGATGCCCCTGAGCAGAGCCTGGCTCCATCCTCCTGACACCCATCCTTCACATACTGATCAACATTAATGAGGCCACCCCTCAGTCTCTTCCTCTCCAAGCTTATGTACAGTCACAGAAGAGGGTTCATTCCTTTGATTTTGCACATCACTGCCCAAAAAATGCCTCCCCAAATTCCTTGATCTCAGGGTCTTTTTAATTTGGATCCAATTTTCCGTTCTGTTTTAGAGCTGGGTGGGTTTTTTTAGGGGGGAAAAAGGGATTATTGGAGACAATTAAGAGGAATACCTAGAAGAAATGTTAAGACAAGTCCTTGACTTGCCTGCCTACTTCTGTGCAGCTATGGGCTATCCCAATTCATTAAGGTTAGCACTGAAATTATTCTAATGAAAGCAAGCAATTTAACAGGTATTTCATTTGGGGGTTGTGATTATCTTTCTTTTCCAGGCCAAACTGTAACTCTGCCAACTGCAGAGTTGCCTCTCTTGCCCCTCAGAAGGCAACAACTTCCAATGAAACATCAAGAGAGACCTGCTTTTCTAGCCAGTGCTTTGCATCAACACCATTCACGCAGCTAAAGAAGCTAAAGAGGCAGCTGAGCAGATTTTTATGGAGCTTTTCCAAGTAATGGACCTTGGCATAAGAATAAGCACAAAGAATCACCGAATATCAGGGGTTGTTGGAAAGGACCTTGAAAGATCATCCAGTCCAATCCCCCTGCCACAGCAGGATCACCTAGACCAAGTCGCACAGGAACATGTCCAGGTTGGTTTTAAACATCTCCAGAGAAGGAGACTCCACAACCCCCCTGGGCAGCCTGTTCCAGTGCTCCGTCACCCTCACCGTGAAGAAGTTCCTTCTCAGGTTGATGTGGAACCTCCTATGTTCCAGCTTACAACCATTGCCCCTTGTCCTATCACTACATGACACCGAGAACAGCCCAGTGCCATCCTCCTGACACCCACCCCTCAAATATTTGTAGACATTAATGAGGTCACCCCTCAGTCTCCTTTTCTTCAAGCTCAAGAGACCCAGCTCCCTCAGCCTTTCCTTATTGGGAAGGTGCTCTGCTTCCTTCATCATCTTCGTTGCTCTGCAGAGAAGTTAAGAAGCCATTGGATGATCCTGCTGTGGTGGGGGGATTGGACTAGATGATCTTTCAAGGTCCCTTCCAGTCCCTACTGTTCTGTGGTTCTGTGAAAAGGAGAGGAGGTGACAAGGAGTCAAACAGCAAACAAACCAGCATCGGTTGCTGTGGGGAAGCTGCTCTTCCAGAGCTGTGGCAGATTCCAGTTGGGATATTGCCTCCTTTCATAACTGGTCTGGAGAGGTTACAGACACTTGCTATGGAGTGTTTTCTCCTCAGAGTAGTTTCTGTGTCCATACTGATGATGCACTCTACCCATCTGGGCACGTTCTTGCTGTGCTGCCCTGCATGGCTGCACCCTGAGCTGCCCACCAGCTCCCTGGATGCCCCATGAAGCAAGCACCCTCTGCTCCTTGTGTCAGCTGGCACCAAACCCCTTGGCAGCCCTCTTTGCTCTTAAGGCATCCAAACGCTGGAAGACCAGCAGAGGCTTTCCAGAAACACTGTGTGGTTACAAAACAGAGCAAGAAACTTGTTTTCTAAGAAAACAAACCCTTGCTAGATGAAAATTACAGGCTGCCCAGAGGGGTTATGGAGTCTCCTCCTGTGGAGATGTTTAAAACCTACCTGGACATGTTCCTGTGTGACTTGGTCTAGGTGATCCTGCTGTGACAGGGGGATTGGACTGGGTGGTCTTCTGAGGTCTTTTCCAATGCCTAATGTTCTCTGATGCTGTGAAATAGCTCTGAAAAACATGTCAGAGCTGCACTGCGGGGTTTTGTGGCCCTTTGCTCACAGTCATCCCTGAAATGAATTCACAAGACTTGCCACAAGATGCTGATAGAATACAGCTGCAGTACTGGAAGCTGTTGTTAAGAGCTCAAGACATGACAATCAAAACAGTTCTCGTTATACACAATTAGAACATTTATTTGCCTGTTCAACGTAAAATTAAGTACTAAATGCAACCAGAAGCTGGGAAGGCAGCCAACCAGTAAAACGCATTGATTGCCCAAATGCATAAAAATCCTATCCACAGCTTTTAAACATTCTCTCAAAAGCAGACAATAATCTCCTCACGGTTACCAAAGAACCTGGTTGAACAGGCTGGTGAACCTGCTCTTGAACAGGAGGCGAAGTTCGTCTCCGAGGTGTAGCTAATACAATTACTGGTTGCTGAAAATAGCAAGCACCTCCATGCATGCATCTGTTTAAGTTAATTGCCAGAACCTATTCAGCAATGTCATTTTTCTTGATTCTTCGATGACATCAGATGAGGAAAAACATACTGGCCACGGAACTTCTATGTTAGAGATGCACTCTCAGACCTTGCTGTGCTCGTTAGCTACTTCGTTCAGGCGCTTACAGGTCACTCCGCCACCACAGGGCAGTTTTCTGCCATCACTCTATCCAAGTCAACATTGTCTAAACCAACTAGTCACACAATCACAGAACATTAGGGATTGGAAGGGACCTCCAAAGATCATCTAGTCCAATCCCTCCGCCACAGCAGGACCACCTAGATCAAGTTGCACAGGAACATGTCCAGGTGGGTTTTAAACATCTCCAAAGAACTCCACAAGCCCCCAGGGCAGCCCATTCCAGTGCTCTGTCGTCACCCTCACTGGGAAGAAGGTCCTTCTCAGATTGATGTGTTCCAGCTCACACCCACTGCCCCTTGTCCTATCAGTAGATGCCACCGAGCAGAGCCTGGCTCCATCCTCCTGACACCCACCCTTCACATATTTATCAACATTAATGAGGTCAGCCCTCAGTCTCCTCTTCTCAAAGCTCAAGAGACCCAGCTCCCTCAGCCTTTCCTCACGAGGGAGATGTTTCCCTCCATCATCTTTGTGGCTCTGCACTGGAGTGGAACGTAAATTGCAGGAATGGAATCGATTGTGTCACACTCACAGTCAAAGCCTAGCGTTTTCCATCGCTAGTTGTCACCAAAGGAACAAGAAGAACGATTTAGAAAGTGCTCAAAACATATTTTATAAGCAAAAACATTTGAATTAAGCAAATTAACTACTTTTCCTTTGAAAGAAATCACAGAATCACAGCACATTGGGGCTTGGAAAGGGCCTCAAAAAATCTTCTAGTCCAGTCCCAACCAAGAAATCGAATTCAGCCGCAGAACAGGTGCTGAATACAACCCTGTTCCAGCCAGAGATGGGTCAGAAACCACTTCTTAACCTCATTGACTGAATCAAGCCCACGGTTGTGCATGCCAGAGTCAACCTGCTCTTTGTTGTGATTGCATGTGACAGCCTTAGTCGATGTGAGGGCTCAGAATCCAAGGCACATGGCATCCCGGAGGATTCCGTGTCTGGCTCTCGCGGGAGCTGCCGAAAATCCAAGCCGTAAATCCGCCTTTGTAGGCTCTGGTTAGGAAAAAACAGACTGCTGACAGGTCCAGAAAGTTGCTTATGAGATGTAATTCCTCAACTCATATGAGCATTATCTTACAAATATATGGCAATAAAGATCTTCAAAGCCCTTTTTAAAGCTTTAACTAGCCAAAATTAATTTCACTAAATCTTCTACTTGACTCTTAAGTGGCTAGTTAAACAAAACAGCAAACTAAACCTCCTACTTGCACGCTTAAGCTAGAGAATGACTTCTGAAACAGATTTGATCCATATTAATGACTTCAAATACTAAAGGACCATAAATTTTACCTACAGATATTGAATGGACGTTAGTCAGCAGCCCCTTTGGTTTCCAGCTGCGGCTCAGTTTTCCGTATCATTGTAATTACTGCAGCTGCGCTGCTGCCAACAAAACCCTAGACTCAAAGCTCTTGGCTATGACAGCACATCTAAGTAATCACCACGGGATACTGGGCTAAACTCAAACAGGTTTCTTCTTTATGAGCTGTATACATGAGCAAAAGCCAGAGCATGTTTAAACAAAGCAAATCAATTCAAGTCAAGCCTCCCTACTTAGCAGATTCACACGGCTTATTAAGATGAGCAAACATGTCTTAATGAAGAACACCCATGCTCTAAATGAGAGAAAGAAGGCCTTTGTTGGGCTGCTCAGGCAGGGCAGGGCATAGCCCCAGTTTCAGGCTGTCCCAGTGCTCAGAGAACACAACACAGTTCATTGCAGACTTCTCCCTCCTCTGCCCACTCCATTTAGTCCTACTTTGTTACCTGGTAGAGCTGGAGCTGTCTGATGTTTCCCCAGTGGGCACACTATCCCTAGATGAGTTTAAAAGATGCTCAGATGTAGTGTTGGGGGCTCTGGTTTAAGAGTGAACTTGTAGAGTAGGGTTGATGGTTGGACTTGATCATCCCAAGGGTCTTTTCCAACCCGAATGATTTTGCGATTCTGTGACCACCCTCTGCAGGACAGCAGAAGTCCTGCTGTAGTGACTTCACGTTCAGCTGGGCTTTCAAATGACATGATCACCAGATACTTCAGAAATTCCTGAGATGTAAACAAATACTGGCTCTAAAGGAAGACGTAGGGTAATGTCATGAGTCAGGCAAAACGACCTCAATCATTTCCTGTAATGAAAAGTCTTCCCTCCACTACAGTACAGCATCCATGACGCCACACCTCAAGTACTGCCATCATTTGTGGGTTCCTCATCTTCAGAAAGACATTGAGGGGCTGGAGCAGGTGCAAAGAGGAGCGGCAAAGTTGGTGAAGGGCCTGGACAACAAGTCTTACAAGAAGCAGTTGAGGTAGCTGGGGGTCTTCAGTCTAAGGAAGAGCAGGTTGAGGGGAGACCTTCTTGTTCTCTATAGCTATCTGAATGGACATTGTAGACAGGTGGTGCTGGTCTCTTCTCACAAGCTCTTGGAGGTAGAACAAGACAGAACAGCCTCAGGCTGCACCAGGAGAGGTTTAGACTGGACATTAGGAAATATTTCTTTACTGAAAGAGTAGTCAGGGACTGGAACAGGCTGCTCAGGGAGATGGTTGAGTCACCATCTCTGGATGTGTTTAAAGACTGTTTAGATGTGGTGCTTAGAGATCTGGTTTAGTGGTGAACTTGGTCGAGTAGGCTTATTGGCTGGACTTAATGACCTGAAGGGTCTTTTCAACCTGACTGATGCCATTGTTGTATGATTATGTTTTTGATAAGACATGGTTGGTCTGTTCTAGCTGGGCTTTTTCCCCAGCAATTGCGAGTACGGCCGGCACGTGCAACAGAAGGGTGCACAGAATCACAGAACATCAGGGGTTGGAAGGGACCTCAAAATGCTGTAATTTTCATTTCTAGCACTGAGCAACCTCTTAACCATGGTAAATGTCTGTAGATGACTGAAAAGGCTCAAAGGCTTCAGGCCAGGAATTGATTAACTGAAATTTCTTATCGTGAGCGCTAGGCATGGGTCCATGGTTCACAGACAGACACACCACATTCATGCAGTAACTACTTAATTCATTATGTAAATCCTTACAGCTAATTACAAAATGCACGCTAAGAAGTGTTCCATACTCCAAGGGATTTTGATCTCCATCAAAACAATTAAATATGGAACTGGTAAGTAGTGACTGGATCTAGGGGATCCTGCTGTGGCAGGGAGATTGGACTGGATGATCTTTCGAGGTCCCGTCCAATCCCTAACATTCTGTGATGCTGCGATTCATCATTTTCTGAAAAATTAGAAGTGAAAACATAGCAGAAGGAAAACAATTACCACACAGTACTGTGGCTTCATGAAGAATCAACTCAGAATTTCAGACAGAAAACCCCATTTGCCTGGAGGTTTTCCTGTTTACAGGAAATGCTGTCTGTCTGACATCACAGAACATCAAGGACCTCAAAAGATCATCCAGTCCAATCCTCCCACCACAGCAGGACCACCTAGACCCAGTCGCACAGGAACAAGTCCAGGTGGGTGTTAAACGTCTCTAGAGAAGGAGACTCCCCCTGGGCAGTGAATTCATCATCATTTACTGTGCACAGAACATCCTGCAGTCGTGCCCATTCCCTCTCTGGTTGTGTCACCTTTCTGACCAAACAACCTGAAAATAGATCATTATGTATGAAGAGAATTCAAATGGAGAAGATGCAAATATGAAGCCTTATTGAATGACATCAGAAAGCTCACCAACATTACTGAGCAGATTAAATTAGCATTTTTCCACAACACTAAGGCTCTGCCATGGAATGCAGCTCCCAGAACATGCCTCTCTATCTTTTATTCAAATCAACCCCAGGCTTTTCCTTGCGCTGTGGCTTTATCCTAATGGAGAATAATGATGGAGCAGCAGTTGTTTCCCAGGTAGTATCGCTCACAGGAGTTCTGAACCCCACCAGGCAATCAAAATGTACATGGAATAAAGGATGTGGTATCTGCCACTGAGTGACTGGTTCTATCAGGCACCAAAATGTTTTACTACTTCATTTGCTTTTGGTCTCATCTGTCAAGAGATACTCTCTTGAACTGCAGACATTTGTGGCTTTGTGGTTAGACCAGGATTTCACCACGATCTACAACCTATAACACATCCATAGGCCATGAAAAGAGAACCTTCCGAGGAACGCACGGGTTGAATTCTGCAACAAGCTGAGGGTGTTGTCCTTTTAAGGTGCAAACCCAAGTTCGGTCTATTTTATAGACAACAGAGCGATGTCAGAACATGGCACCGTAGTATCCTCCAGTTTGAACATTTTAGTCACAGAACATTAGGGGTTGGAAGGGACCTCAAAAGACCACCCAGTCCAATCCCTCTGACACAGCAGGATCACCCAGACCAAGTCGCACAGGAACATAGCCAGGTGGGTTTAAATATCTCCAGAGAAGGAGACTCCACAACCCCCCTGGGCAGCCCCTTCCAGAGCTCTGTCACACTCACTGGGAAGGAGTTCCTTCTCACATTGATGTGGAAAATGATTGATATCTGAAGCAGAGAAAAAAGAAGACAGGGGGCAAAAAACCCAGGAAGTTTCCTGCCTGACCCAACTTCTACCCAAAGAACTCGTGACCCTCTGAAGTATGTGTGACAAGGTATTGAACTGATCTGTCAAAAGGCCCTTCCTCAGCGTAGCCAAATCAGAAAGTGATAAAAAAGTCCAAAGTGAAGACAGAGAAAAGAGAATTTGGGAAAGCTTTTGGAACAAAGCCTCTTGCTGAGAGCCACAGACCAGAGCATGACGCAGCACTTAGCAGGTGATGTTTCTGCAGGTTTCCAGTCCTCCGCTGCAGAGCAGTTGAGATGTTTTGCCACTCTGTCTCTTAAGTCAGTTGCATGAGACTGAGAACTGGAAGCACAACAAAGGACCAGTGGGAACTTTACTGACAACAATAAAAAATGAGATGAAAGGAGCTGAACAACTGCATCGAGTGCCTCATTCAGAACTGTAGCAGAGGGGAAAAGAGCTGCTGGGGAAACAAGAGAAAACCAGGTTTTTGTTCTGGACTGGCAAGGACAGAGAAATAAAGAATGTGCTCAGACTAGTCTCCCATTAGGAATGTACCACAGCAGGTCTATTGTGCATGGGTTCATCAAGAAGCAGCATCACTGCTGATAAATAGCATTTCTTTTAGGAAGAGAGAACAAAAGCATCTTTGCACTAGAGAGAAAAGCAGCCTCGGTGAGAACGGGATCTATTGACATCCACCTTGCTATGCCACAGAATCACAGAGCATTAGGGATTGGAAGGGATGATCTCAAAAGATCATCCAGTCCAATCCCCCTGCCACAGCAGGATCGCCGAGGTGGACTGAATTACGCAGGAGAAGGCCACACGGTAATGCACAAGTGCTCATTCAGTGACTACAGAGCAGAAGCATGCACACTGCTTTAGATTTCAAATAAGCAATAAATACTAGTGACTTTAAAATGGTGGTAACAAATGATGCTGGAAATTCTGAGGGCTCACAGTTGCCTTTGCACGGCAGTTCGGCATTTTCCCAGCGCTTCCAGCTGAATTCTGCATTGTGTTTGCAGCCACAATCAATAATTCTTGAGAGGTGGAATAGGATTAAAATACCTCCAGCAATCACCTCTGCTTTAGCTGCAGGTAGTTTTTTGAGACAACAAAGGCCAAGTAGAGCACAGGATTATTTAGAGAAAGCGGTGAAAGCTATTTTCTTTGTGTTGCCCAAAAAGGGAAAGAGGGGGGCTCGGCCAAGGAGCAATTCTGTTTCTAGAACAAACTAATCTAAGCTGGTTACTATTCTTGACAGAACCAGAGAGGTAAATTATTAGTAAATGATATTTTGAGATAGTACCTTGAGGCTTTAGGCGTGTGCCCCAGTAGTCTAAGAAACCATTCAGCTCTCAGGGTGTATTGATCCTGAGTAAGGATGCTGAAGTTTAATCAGAACACCTCCAGCACACTGTACTTTGAACTCGTACAACTGCAATAAAACATACATCGTGAGGAAAAGCAAAGCCATATGTTTTCAAACCACTATTTAATGACCTATAACACTGGCTAGTGCATCTGGGCAAGAACAAACCCAGGTACCAGTATAGGCTGAGGACTGACCTGTTGGAGAGCAATTTAGTAGAAAGGGACCTGGGGGTCCTGGTGGCCACGAGCCAGCAATGGAACCTTGTAACCAATCAGGCCAATGGCATCTTGGGGTGGATAGCAGATCAAGAGAGGTTCTTCTCCCCCTCTACTTTGCCCATTGGGAATATCATGTCCAATTCTGGGCCCCTCAGTTTCAGAAGGACACAGAACTGCTGGAGTGCACAAAGATGATGAAGGGAGTGGAGCATCTCCCTGATGAGGAAAGGATGAGGGAGCTGGGTCTCCTGTTCCCCAGGCTCAAGAGACCCAGCTCCCTCAGCCTTTCCTCGTGATACAGAGTATTCAAGGACAAAGACATCCCTAGTCCAATACCATTTGGTATGATTTATTAATCAAAACATTTAGTAATGTAACAGGAACAGGGCACACAGGCCATTCTTTGATCCACAGACCTCGTACACAATGCAGGAGAGATTTCTCCGAGGCTGAAGTTTCAGGCTACATATATCACTGGAATAATGGATGGAAGCTGGAAGCATCTGAAAGAGCACGACAGCTCAGAGAAATAAACTGCAGACCATCTACATGACACAGCTAGAGTAAGTCCAGGAGTGCTCACCCAGCTGCAGCCTAAGGGATCTGCCATGCAGCCAGCTGCTGCTGCTACATCACATCTGGGATCTGTAACTGGCATTGAAAAAAAAAAAAGAGGGAAACAAGAAAAGAAAATAAAGGGACAATGAAGGAGGAAAAGAATTGAGGAGTTTCAGGAGGTTAACAACAACAATCATAGTCATCCTCAAGACTAGAAATATTTCTAAAGAAAATCAGATGCAGGCAAAAATGAAGAGAAGATAAAGTGAGATAAGCCCTGGCAAATGAGCCCAACACAACAAAACTAAGAGATAAACTGACTGATACTGCTAAAGGCAGCCCTGTGTGCTCATGTGTGACCAGCAGCTCTGTTACACACTGCTCTGCTTGCAAAGATCACTATGGCTAATGCACACTAGGAGTGTGAGAGTCGTTGGGTTTTAAGGCAGTCGGTGGTCTCAATCATTGTGCCCAGGAAATCACAGAACATCAGGGATTGGAAGGGACCTTGAAAGATCATCCAGTCCAATCCCCCTGACACAGCAGGATCACCTAGACCAAGTCACACAGGAACATGTCCAGGAGGGTTTTAAACATCTCCAGAGAAGGAGAGTCCACAACCCCCATGGCTACCACCTTCCAGTGCTCTGTTCACCCTCATCATAAAGAAATTCCTTCTCATACTGAAGTGGAACCTCCTTTGTTCCAACTGTCACTCATTGCCCCTTGTCCTATCACTAGATGACACAGAGCCTGGCTCCATCCTCCTGACACCCACTCTTCACATATTTATCAATGTTACTGAGGTCACTCCTCAGTCTCCTCCAAGCTCAAGAGCCCCAGCTCCCTCAGCCTTTCCTCATCACGAAGATGTTCCCCTCCCTTCATCATCTCTGTGGCTCTGTACTGGACTCTCTCCAGCAGTTCTATGTCTTCTTGAACTGAGGGGCCCAGAACTGGACAGAATATTTCTGATGTGGCCTCACCAGGGCAGAGCAGAGAACCTCTCTTGATCTGCTATCCAATTCCCCACTCACAGAAGACCTGTCTGAGTTCTCCTGGCCACTCATCAGTGTTTACTGGGCATGGAGAGAAGTGCAAGCAGGGAAGTGACTTGCCTGAGAGCACACAGTGTACTACCAGCAGAGCAAAGGAAGAGGAAACCAGATTGCCAAGGGAATGCCCCTTTTGCTGAAGCCTGGCCCCTCCTGCCATACCAGGCACTGGGTATTTGGCATCTCATTATTTTTGGGTTTCAGTGTTCTCCAAATCTCTGTGAAATGCATAACAAGCCTAGCAGACAGCACTTCAGAATTACCACACCGAGCCGCTGACAGGTTCCCTTTCCATGTCTTGTGCATTTTGACAAAGGCAAGCCTATACATCTAGAGAGCTCCTCATCCTCACATGACCCCCTCTTCCCTTCATGACTGAGATATTAGTGATTCAGATAGGCCTGACAATCCAAGAGCTGTACTAAGTGTAATTTTATAGAAGCAAATTGCCTGCTTCTCTGAGCTGGATCTTGTCAACCTGCAATGATAGCAAAGCTTGAGACTGCTGCAGCCTGAGAGAGACCTCACTGGGAAAGATCAGCGGTGGAGAAAGGACTTTTGTGCCCCCACACGAGTTTCTGTGGCAGTTTCTATATTTACATTTCTGGGGAACTAACTCTGGGCCAGATTTTGTCACTCCTATTCACAGCAAAGAGTATCTCACTGCATGACTAGACCCAAGGGGCTGCACTGAGGCAATCTGGATCATGCTGGAGAGCTCTTTCCTCTGTGAGTGATTTATTTTTCTGTCTGACCCAAGAGATGGCTTCAGCTGAACCACTCACAGATGAAGGCAGTGTCAGAGTGGTGGCAGACTGCAACCTTTACATATTAAGGAGCATTTCTGAAAAGTCTCCTGCACTGGTGCAAAGGGCAGATGGTCCTGTTGTGAGCTGGGAGCACCTGCATGAAATAGGGAGTGATAAAGGTGAGACACATCTGCATTAGCCCAGTCCTGCTCATAGGCACCTCAGCAGCAAGTACAGACACATTTTGGGGACTGGACTAGATGATCCTTCGAGGGCCCTACCAGTCCCTAACGCTCTGTGATTTCAGGCAAGGAGGACTTGGCCTTTGCTCTTGGCATCAGTTAACCCACAGTGTTGCACTAGCCTGGCAATCACGTGCCTGGAAATGAGAGAACTGATGGTTGTACCTAACACACACTGGTGCTGCACATGCTGGAAGTGTGTTTCTGAATGTTGGCTTTGATGCTGGAGCTGTGGTCATCACCCAGAAGTCTTTCACAGGGTAAGGAAAATCCCAGTGCACAAAGCAAACACACAATGTACTGACACCTAAAGCACCACTAGACACAATTACAGATAACAGGTAGGCTAATGGATCAACCACAAAACTAAATCCTGAAACCTTTGCCTTTCTTCTTCAAAGACTGAGATTCCCATAGACAAGCACTTCTCCACAGTCCTATATAGAAAATTACTTCATTGATCACAGAATCACAGAACATCAGGGATTGGAAGGGACCTCGCAAGATCATCCAGTCCAATCCCCCTGCCACAGCAGGATCACCTCGATCAAGTCGCACAGGAACGTGTCCAGGAGGGTTTTAAACATCTCCAGAGAAGGAGACTCCACAAGCCCCACGGGGAACATGGCCAGGCAGGTTTTAAATGTTCTGTGATAGATCCCCACCTCTGCCATCAAATATAACATCTCACTCTTATGTCTGACCTATTACTACTGCACTAAGGCTCTACTTAGAAGCCTGCACAGGAGTAAAAACCCAAACCATTAGCTAGGTAAGTATCTGTACTTTTCCCTCTGCTCATGGCATTGCAGGGAGCATACATAAGGACATAAAAGCATGTCAAAGCTTCTTATTTCACACTTTCTCCAGGCCCATGCCCTTCAAAGTCCTTCTGCAAATCTGAAGGCAGCAAGGCAGGGAAGGAGGAGTTGTCTGGGGCACACGGTACCTCCGTTCCGAAGCTACACCCCAGAGAAGCAGGGGCTGCTCAGGCACGGCCGAGATGATTCACATGCTGCAACGTCTCGGGCAGGAGAGCTTATCCTACAGGTGGATCAAGAAGTCCAGGTGTTTGGAAAGCAGTCCCCTGCCTCCTCCAAGGATTCCAAAACCACATACTATTCTTGGAGCTTTTTCAAACCACCTTGCTAAAACACCTGGGCTCTCTCAGCTCCTTCTGCTCCACAGAGCCACGGGGGAGTAGTGCAGCCTCCTTCGGTGTGCCTGGATATAATTCGCTCAAACAAGTGATCAATGACAATGAGAGCGCCAGGCGTTCTCAATTAAGATCATATCAGCTCAGAAAGAAGTAGTCATTTTCTTTTATCCCTGCCAATTCTTAATTAAAGCAGGTAAGTCATCACGTAGGACTGCTGAAATTTAATTTGGAAAGGCTGAGATTCCCAAAGACAAGCTGCTATTGACATGTTACCGAAGAGACAAAGCACTGCTCGCTTTGTGAATCTTTATTTGCAGCTCGTGTGCAAAGAAATGGATCTTGATTTGTGATTCTCCTTGAGTCACTTAGGGAAATGGAGCTTTTAGATCTCCACTGCAACAAAAAAATGGATGGTTGAAAAAAAAGAAATCCAAAGCATGAAGCTCACTTACGGATTCAGGGGCTGAACTGACTGCAATTTAAAAGTCCAACCTTTGCTCGTCTTTAGAAGCTGCTCCTATATCTCATCCACCCTTCTCCTTTGCTTTCAGAAACTTTGAGAAAATGCAGCAGGACACTGAAGTGACCTTTAAGTCAACAAGTCAAATCACTCTTCGTGCTGAATATGAAGTTCCAATGCAAACTGATTGCTTATTCCTCATACTACAACTAGGTGGAAGCTCTGTGTGTACTGGTTAATGTGTCCAATACAGCCAGCAGCACTGCAGCTGGCATCCCAGCCATCACAGAACATTAGGGATTGGAAGGGACCTCCAAAGATCATCCAGTCCAATCCCCCGGCCACAGCAGGATCACCTAGATCCAGTCGCGCAGGGACGTGTCCAAGTGGGTTTTAAACCTCTCCAGAGAAGCTCCCTGGGCAGCCCATTCCAGTGCTGCTCTGTCAGCATCACCATGAAGAAGTTCCTTCTCATATTGATGTGGAGCCTCCTCTGTTCCAGCTCACACCCACTGTCCCTTGTCCTATCACTAGATGACACTGAGCAGAGCCTGGCTCCATCCTCCTGACACCCACCCTTCACATGTTTATCAACAATAAGGAGGTCTCCTCTTCTCCAAGCTCAAGAGACCCAGCTCCCTCTGCCTTTCATCATCAGGATGATGCTCCCCTCCATCATCCCTGTGGCTCTGCACTGGACTCTCCAGCAGCTTTGTATCCCTCTTGAGCTGAGAGGCCCAGAAGTGGACACAACATTCCAGATGTGGTCCCACCAGTTCTTTGGCTAGTCTGTAACTACAGTGCCTCCAAGAAAAGAGAAAATATACAGACCACTTTCATCTTAAATTCATGCTTAATACAGAAAAATCAGGTTCATACTCAGTGCAGCAGAAGACAGAGATTCCAGCTGCTCTTTGTCAGGCAACCTGCAGGTGAAAGGTGTCTGAATTCAGCTAACAGCCAACCTTTACAGGCTGCAGACTGGAGCCCAGCACTTTCTAAGCAGTCAAACCAATCAGCATATCCCAACTCAGGCACACACAGAAATCACACCACTATTCAGCTCTACACAGGCTCAACGAGGGTCTAGAAGACTTGAAAAAATCCTTGCAATTAGCTGTAAATTCATCCAAAACAAAACTGTTACGAGGTCTGCATTTTCAAACGGGCGGCTGAATCACAGTTCTCACTGCCTGAAGAGCTAGAGACATTCAGCTTCAGCGTGTGGCTTTTTAGTCCTAAGTGCACGCACGGATGGGGAGAGAGAGCATCTGCGTGCACAGCGGTTGTGATTCAGATTTGAAAAGGCTCGGTGCCTCCCAGCACAAACTGATGGCCAACTGGGATCAAAATTCTGGTCTTCCTGGGCCACCTCCGAGTGATTGTTCAGGTGAATGGTTGGGACTGTCACTTCAGCAGTGAAGCTGGAGCAAGCCTCTAATTGAGGCAGCGCACGGGGAGGAACAGAAAGGTCCTGTACTGTTCCAAACGAGGAGGTAGAACCTCCGACTGCGATCGAGTCAATGCAAAGCTGACCACTGTTTTCAAGAGGAGATGCAATTACAAACCCCGTTATTTAGAGGTCTGTAATAATCCCCAAACAAGAGGGCAGAAATATTTGGATGCAACAATCAAGTAGCTTTGTGATTCATGTCTACTGAATGCAGTTACACAAACTGTTAGGTGCAGAAACCTTGACGTTTCTTCTCGGTTCTGCACAAACACTGAGCTCTGCTCTTGCCATATCGCTATATTTATTTGCTTTTCATGCCTGCCTTTTAAAGAGGTGCCTTTGGCTTGCTTGGCTCCACAGGAGTCAAGAAAGGAACTGCAACATTAAGGATTTGTAATGAAGAAAAGACCTTCATAAAGTTTTTCTAACGCTCCGGTGTGGTTTCGCAGGTTTCTACCTGTTTGCTGTTTAGCATCAACATGAAACCACCAAAAGAACTTCCCCAATTTTAATAATGCTTGAGAACTGGGTCAATAGATGCTGACTGAAGCACTTGAAATGCCTACACCAGCACCGCCACAAAGCGAGGAGGAAGAATCACAGAGCATTAGGGATTGGAAGGGACTCTGAAAGACCATCTAGTCAAAACCTCCTGCCACAGCAGGATTCCCTAGATCCAGTCGCACAGGAACATGTCCAGGAGGGTCCTAAATGTCTCCAGAGAAAGAGACTCCACAACCCCCCCTGGGCAGCCCCTTCCAGTGCTCTGTCACCCTCACCATGAAGAAGCTCCTTCGCAGACTGATGTGGAAACTCCTGCGTTCCAGCTCACACCCATTGCCCCTTGTCCTGTCATTAGATGACACTGACAAAGTCCTTCTTTCTTGAACAAGGCTTGTGTTCCATCCTGCCAGTCCTTTGCTCTTTAACATAGAATCATCAGGGATTGGAAGGGACCTTAAAAGACCATCCAGTCCAATCCCCCTGCCACAGCAAGATCACCCAGACCAAGTCATACAGTCAGGGTTAGAAGGGACCACAGGACCATCCAGTTCCAACTCCCCTACCATGGGCAGGGACACCCCACCCCAGATCAGGCTGGCCAGAGCCTCATCCAGCCTGGCCTTAAACACCTCCAAGGATGGGACCTCCACCACCTTCCTGGGCAACCCACCCCAGTGCTTCAGCCTTTCTGAGAGCTGGGAGACCTTCAGCCCAAATGAGCAGCGTTTACCATCAGCTGTTGACGGAGTCACCCGGCTGTGCTCGGCGTAGGCACTGCTGCCCGTCAGCACTTCCCCGCAGCTGGCAGAGAGCAGGTGCACGCTCTCACGCAGCATTTGTGCAGAGTGCTGCTTCTCCAGCACACGCTGGGCTCAGGCTTCCGAACACAAAGCCCTCCAGCCAAGCTGGCCTTCCCAGCAGCATCACTCAAGGTTCTCCTTTCTAACCTGGAGAAGGAGAAACGCCGGACAGATGGCAAAGGTCGAGCACAGAGCTCTTGTATCAGAGGCAAAAGGGACCCACATTGCCAGGTGGAACTGTTTGGGAGCAGTGATGAAAAGACAGAGCAGATATCTGGAGGTTAAATTGCTGTCTCCTCAGTGACACTTCTTTCTGCCTTGCCCTTGGCAGTCAAACTCAGAACGTGCAGCTCAGAAAGACACGGAAAAGAAGCCAGAAACAGAAACACATGCAACTGGGACTGGGAAGGAATGGTTTGGGGAAAGACAGAGGAATGGTGCAGTGGGAATGGAGAAGCCAGGGGACAAAGAGGGCAGAAAGAGGAGCTCAGGAACAGATCAGGAGTTATTTCATCCCACCCAGAGAAAATCAGCTTAATGATTCAGTCGTTCTTTTTTTGGGTTTCAGTTGCATAATGATGGAAGTTATCTTCCAGGCTTTTCCCAAGGCTGGCATGATACCTCTTCCTAGGACACAAACACCCGCTAGACATAACATGTCACTCCTGCTTTTTGCTTTTCAGTCTGACAGCTTTGAAACTAATTTAACAGAATAGCTGCCAGAGAAAAGATACCCTGCAATCCAGATCATCCACGCGTACTCCTTCAATCCCCTATCAACTCCATGAAGGAGTTTGTTTTTCCTGGTTGGGTAGTAGGTTTATGTCAACACCTACGACAAGGGGCAATGGGTGTGATCTGGAACAGAGGAGGTTCCATGTCAATAGCAGAAGGAACTTCTTCACAATGAGGGTGATGGAGCCCTGGAACAGGCTGCCCAGGGGGGTTGTGGAGTCTCCTTCCCTGGAGACATTTAAAACCCTTCTGGATGTGTTTCTGTGTGACTTGGTCTAGGTGACCCTGCTGTGGCAGGGGGACTGGACTGGATGATCTTTCAAGGACCTTTCCAATCCTTAATGTTCTGTGATTGTGAATATTTTAACTTTTATAGATTCTACTGCAGTAGCATGTTGGTTTTTATTTACCTCAAAGAGTGATCCTGCTCTGGCAGGGGGATTGGACTAGATGATCTTTCAAGGTCCCTTCCAGTCCCTGATGTTCTGTGATTCTATGACTTGGTCCAGGTGATCCTGCTCTGGCAGGGGGACTGCACTAGATGATCTTTGGAGGTCCCCCCCCAATCCCTAATGTTCTGGGATTCTGTTCTGCAGTAAACTGTATAGAAAAAAATAACAAATTAACTGCAGAGCAAGGACATTGTCATATTGTTTTAAAAATAAAAAGGATCAGTTAGAAAAATCTATTTTGCAAGTCAAAGAATAATTTACTGCTGGTTGTGTACATTCACACAATCCCTCTGAGACAGAATTCTCCTTGTGTCATCAGTTCTGCATAATCTCACCAGGTGCTCAAAAGAAAAGCAGCACTGATCTTTGTGATGATCAGAAACCAGAGAGTTAGGACCGGTGTCTGAAGATGGTTGCAAGGGCAGCTTGTGGAAAGGGTGTGTTAAGGCAGGCAGCAGGGTGAGGCGAGCACCTCTGCCAGGCTGCACAGGACAGACAGCAGTCGGGGACAGATCTGAAGTGACAGATCCCTATTACAGGCACCCACTGAAAGCTGTGAACACACTGCACCAGGCTGCTGTCTGGACAGTCTGCCCACAAGGAGACTGCAGGCAGACCTCAGAAGGGATGACAGACCTCTTAGCTCAGCTCCAGCCAGCTCCCCAGAGCTGCTGCAGCTGCGCTGAGCTGCCCACCTCCACACACACACGCTGCCAGAACAGCCAGTGGGAGACAGCAGTTACCAGGTCCCTAATGCGACTCGGAGCCCAAATTCCCACCAATAAATGCAAACATGGATCTCAACTCTGTTCCTGACTGAGCTGACATGAAGACAAAGCCCATGCAGCTCTGCTCCGAGCCACACCGCAAATGCAAGCTGCTGCTCTCTGATGCCCTTCCTCCCTCCCACACAGCTCACTCTGTGCGGTCACCCAGGCCACCTGAGGAGGTGACAGGCAGAACTGTACCCTCGGTCACATCATTACTTGAAACACAAGATTAAGTCAGGCTTAATCTCTAAATATATCCAAGTTGTTTAAGAACATTTGTGTTTCATATTTACACAGTTTGGCAGTTAATTGGGTAATATGTGAGCACTGTCATGAATTGTTCTCTTGTGCAAGCAAAGGAAAACAGGCTGTTTTACCCTCCTGGAAGGACACACAGAAAAAGATGCTGCTGCATGAAGAGAGTGTTTCCAGACATATCATTCAAACTGATTTAAAAAAAGGTAAGTGACAGAATCACAGAACATTTGGCATTGGAAGGGACCTCCAAAGATCATCCAGTCCAATCCCCCCACCACAGCAGGATCACCTAGACCAAGTCACACAGGAACACAGCCAGGTGGGTTTTAAACATCTCCACACTCTACCTGGGCAGCCCCTTCCAGGGCTCTGTCACCCTCACTGGGAAGAGGGTCCTTCTGATATTGATGTGGGACCTCCTCTGTTCCAGCTCACACCCGCTGCCCCTTGTCCTATCACTAGATGCTCCTGAGCAGAGCCTGGCTCCATCCTCCTGACACCCACCCTTCACATACTGATCAACATTAATGAGGTCAGTCCTGAGTCTCTTTTTCTCCAAGCTAGAGGCCCAGCTCCCTCAGCCTTTGATGACCTTCAGTGCATGGTCTGTGTATGTACCAGTATTGGTAGGCAAGGCTGGACAAAGCAGACAGGGTTTCCTATGGGTTTGGCTGCTAAAATTTCATAGACTGAGAGTTACAGTGAAGCTGAGGCTGGAAGGCAGCTCTGGAGACTGTTCAGTCCCAGCCCCTGCTGGAGCAGGGCCACCCAGAGCCAGCTGCCCAGGACTTGGGCAGATGGCTTTTTAATATCTGTGGGCAACCTGTGCCAATATCCAATAGCTTTTACACTAAAAAAGAAGGGTTTTCCTATTTTTAAATGGGTTTTCTTGCATTTCTGTTTGTGCCAATTGCCTCTGGTCCTGTCAATGGGCACCACTAGGAAGAGCCTGGCTCGTGGCTAATGTAAGAACTAGGACATCTATTCACAACTTTGATCCCTTGCCATTGAAAAATAACCCCCAAAACACAAGTTAAGCCCAGACACACTGGTGTTGGTCCTTCAGACGTGCAGAGACTCCTCTTGGGCTGTGCACCCTCTGGAGCCTCACCGTACTGCTGCAAGGATGGGGCTGACGAGGAAAAGCCAGCAGCGCCTGCGCGCTCGCGGAGCAACTTCACGTCCACATGTGGCTCACACGCAGAAGGTTACGTGCATGAAACGTGCATCAAACACAGGCTCTTTAATTTAGTTCTCCACGCTCCTGGTAGCTGGATCCCTAACGTTTCCACAGAAGGGATTTTACTTCCTAGAAGTAAATTAGCCTTCTAAAGCCCCACTTGTAACCCATGGAAGCTAGGACAATATAAAGAACATCTTGGAAAAGCGATAAGAAAGCATTCCAGAGATCATAGAATCATTAGGGATTCAAAGGGACCTCCAAAGATCATCTAGTCCATTCCCCCTGCCACAGCAGGATTACCTACACCAAGTCACACAGGAACATGGCCAGATGGGCTTTAAACATCTCCAGTGAAGGAGACTCCACAATCCCCCTGGGCAGCTGGTTCCAGGGCTCTGTCACTCACTGGGAAGATGTTCCTTCTCAGATTGAAGTGGAACCTCCTCTGTTCCAGCTGACACCCACTGCCCCTCATCCTATCACTAGATGACACTGAGATCAGCCCAGCTCCATCCTCCTGACACCCACCCTTCACATATTTATAGACATTAATGAGGTCACCCTTCAGTCTCCTCCAAGCTCAAGAGCCCCAGCTCCCTCAGCCTCTCCTCATAAGGGAGGTGCTCCGCCTCCTTCATCATCCTCATTGCCCTATGTTAGACGCTCTCCAGCAGCTCCACATCCCTCCTGAACTGAGGAGCCCAGAACTGGACACAACACTCCAGATGTGGTCTCACCAGGGCAGAAGAACCTCTCTTGATCTGCCAACCACCCCCCTTCTGGGCTTTGTCTTTCAGTGTTTGCTGGCAGTGTTCTTGGGACCAGACAAGGTCTGTAAGTAGCTCACGCACGCTGCCTGGAAGTACTGCTCGAGCCAGAAACAATTACGGCGAGCTACAGTAGGTGTCAAACTCAGGAGCACATTTATCTGACCACTGCTTGACATCGTGGCTCCACAGGAACATAAAAGAGGATCAAAATCGTGTAAAAGGGTGAAAAGGCAGCTTTTTCAGGCCTTGCAGAGGCAATTACATTCTGAAATTCCCTTCTCCAGATTGCCTTGAGTAGAGCAGCACAATAAGCAGAATCTTAACCCTGGAGCTCCTGGTCCCATTAGTCACACAAAGCTTTGGTGATTTATAGTCAGAAAAACATTTCAAGACATCTGAAAGGACTTTGTTATTCTGCCTACAGCTACACCTGTGCACTGCTTTGTCTCCAGGTTTCAATTAGAAATAATTTAAATAAAAGAAAATCATGTTTCCTAGTAGCAAAGCCTGTTAATGAAATACGTTCCCCATTTCCAATGGAAATGGGGATGGAGGAAACCAACAGGCAGAGCTTGCGCTGGCGTGATGAATGAGTTTTGTGTTGGAAAGGTTTTATCTCCATCGAGCCAGCTCACAGCTCAGCTTCAGCTCCACCAACCACACTCATATTGCTCCTAATGTCTGAGTTGCCCCCCTGGATTTTCACAGAATCATCACAGCTGGAAAGGACCTCCAGGGGCATCAAGTCCAACCTTTATCCTAGTGGCTAACTGCTAGACCACATCCCTAAGCGCCGCGCCCACTCGTTCCTTAAACAGAAAAGCAGGACAATTGATTTGCAAACTATTCACCAGAAAGATGGTATCAGAGGGCTCTGGAGAGACCTTTCTGTGGATTAAAATCTTCACTGCTTAGTGAAGTCTAAAAAGTCACCAACTTTATGACTAAGGGACATAAACACAGAGACACTGTATTAGCTCCTGCGTTACTTTCTTGGTCTCCAAAAAGGGACCTTCCATCCCTTGAGTAACATGGAGGCTCCAGCCCTTGCACACTTAGGTTAGGTTCAACACATCCAACAGTTTTCAAGATTAAACTGTTTTCAAGATTAAACTGTTTTCTTAAATACACTTAGTATGACATTAAGTGAGGCTGTGGAAACAAATCTTAATGTTTAGCTGAGGTTCTTAAAGCCACCATCAAGCGACGAAGCAGAAGAGCTCTGCAGTTCCACGCAGCATCGTGCAGAGTGGCACACTCTTAGACTGAGTCTTCTTTACTCTGCACTCTGATCACCACCCTGTCTTGAACTGCTGGACAGCATCCAGTGCAGAGCCACAACCATGATGGAACATCTCCCGGATGAGGAAAGCCTGAAGGAGCTGGGTCTCTTGAGCTTGGAAGAGATTGAGGAGTGACCTCACTACTGTTGATAAATATGGGAAGGGTGGGTATCAAGAGGATGGAGCCAGGCTCTGCTCAGGGGCATCTAGTGATAGGACAAGGGGCAGCGGGTGTGAGCTGGAACAGAGGAGGTTCCACATCAAGATGACGAGGAATTTCTTCAGGGGGACTTTCAAGGCCCGCCTGGATGTGTTCCTCTGTGATCTGTGTTAGATAGTTTTGTCCTGCTCTGGCAGGGGGGTTGGACTCAATGATCTCTNCAGGTTCCACATCAAGATGACGAGGAACTTCTTCAGGGTGACAGAGCACTGGAGTGGGCTGCTAAGGCAGATTGTGGAGTCTCCTTCTCTGGAGACATTTGAAACCTGCTCGGACATGTTCCTGTGAGATTTGATCTAGGTGATCTGCTGTGGTGGGGGGATTGGACTGGATGATCTTTGGAGGTCCCTTCCAATCCCTAATGTTTTGTGATTTCTTTCAAGATGTCTTAATGAGCTTGGTGTTCACTTGCATGCTAGACCTGAGGGCAGGCCTTGACCAACCAGAGCTAAATTCTGGAGATAATGCACCAGCAGGACAAAAGGAACCAGGTAGATGGAAACTGCGACTACTATTGCTAGAAGTTCTTTAGTTCTGCAGGTCCTTGAGCATCAGCAGTGGTAAGGAAAGGACATGCCAGTGGCGGGATGCAGTAGAAGGGCCAAAGCAGCCACAGAAGTTCTCTTGCCACAAGTCCACGACACTTTTACACCTCAACACTACACACAGAGAAAATGTGTCTCGGCCACGAATACTTTCTACTGGCTTTGACCAGGTGACCACTACCACGACGACACCTTGGACTTACCAGGCCAACACACAGTTAAAATCAGTTGCTGACACAAAAGTGTCAGTGGAGTAAACACAGAATCACAGAACATTGGGGATTGGAAGGGACCTCGAAAGATCATCCAGTCCAATCCCCCCACCACAGTCCCAGTCACACAGGAACATATCCAGGCAGGTTTTAAACGTCTCCAGAGGAGGAGACTCCACAACCCCCCTGGGTAGCCATGAGTTATTCAGCAATTGTGCTCCATACTGATCAGCTGGACTACTCCTTTTGGGCAAGCTTTTCATACATATAACTAGCAGATTATACTGCAAAAGGCAGCGAGAGAGCTGCTGAGTCCTCATTCCCCAGCTGCACCACAAGTAGCTCAAACACCCCAAGAGACAGCTCTGGGAAAAAGCCAGGCTTGCTGAATGCACACAAACTGCCATGTTTTTAAGGTGATACAGTTCCTCCCACCGCTTGGTCCAAGCTGTCTTGATGTGGGTCAGACTGTAAATGACACGATTTGGTTGCCGTTGTGTTCACCTCTGCATTCCTCTGACTCTGAGGGAGAAAGCCTCTCCTTCCTTCTCCAGCTGCCTTCAAATGGAAGGCTCAGGAATGCTCTGCATTGAGTGCGTAGTTTCATAATTGTGGTTTTATTTGAATTGCCACAAAATGCTGGGTGAGATTAAACCCAGCCTTCTCCTTTTGAAGAGGTCTGTGCTTCATATGACTTTTACACCCTGTTTTCTCACTAACTTTTAAATTTTTTCCTCCTTTGAGTCTAGCTGCAGCTCCAGCTCCTGCACTGCAGTTGTGAGAGCCTTTCCTCAGTGCTATGCTAAGGGATATTTATGCATCAGCTCTTGCTAATTGCAGATTCCATTGGCATTCATGAACCTCTGTTGGGATGAATGAAGCTTTCATTCATGTTTATATATTAGTTTCCAACATTTGTATGTTTGTAATCATTGGGCTAAGCCCAGCTTTCATTTGCAGAGATGTAAACTGAGGGTAACTGAGCCGGGAGATAGACTCTGTCATGGTAAGACTTTCCCCTTTATCCATGAGAACAGAGTTTATCACACAAGCTTCCAAACTCCTTCACTCAACATGGTTTGCTCAGGACTAGTAACTATGGTTATGGCTCCGTTCGGATCAACAGACATCAACCTCCAGAGCTCATTGTGTGCTGGGGTCCAGGCACAGGTACTTCTGCATGTTGCTGGGACTCACTTATTCTCTATCTGATGAGAGATTGAGAGGGGCTGTTTAGTCTAACCCAGACTGACTGTGTGACTTGGCCTGGGTGATCCTGCTGGGGCAGGGGGATTGGACTAGATGATCTCTCGAGGTCCCTTCCAATCCCTAACGATCCTAAGATCTCTCAGGGTCCTTTCCAATCCCTAACAATTCTATGATTCTAGGAGGAGGAGGCTGAGGGGAGACCTCATCACTCTCTACAACTGTCTGGAAGGACATTGTAGAGATGTTGGTGCTGGTCTTTTCTCAGAGGGAATTAGCAACAGAACCAGAGGGAAGGGCTTCAGGCTCCAACAGGGGAGGTTTAGACTGGACATCACAGAATCACAGAACATGACGGATTGGAAGGGACCTTGAAAGGAAGAAATTCTTCATGGAAAGAGTGTTCAGGCACTGGAATGGGCTGCCCAGGGTGGGGGTTGAGTCACTACTCCTAGCTGAGTTTTAAAAGCTGCTTATATGTAGTGTTGGGGGATCTGTTTTAGGGGTGACCTTGCAGAGTAGGGTTGATGGTTGGATTCAGTGATGCCAAGGGTCTTTCCCAACCTGAATGATTCCATGACTCTTGGTTCAGACAACCTCTACGTTTGCTCCTGTGCATTCTGTTACTGCTGCAGCTCATTTCACAGGCTGGTTCTGCCCACAGAGAATCCAGGTCACAACCTGCGCTGCCCTTCCTGCCGTGAACCCATGCCCAGCAAGCGGGCAACTGTCGAGCGCTGCCTGAAAAGCGTTCTCCTGATCTAATGAACACGCTAACACAGACACACCCTGTGTGCAAATTACAGAGACTTACACAATTAGACTATCTCTGCAGTAATCCCTAGCCATCAACAATTTTCCCAGCCATATAATTACTACTATTAACAACACAAGTTCCCAATTTAACAAATGGAAGCAAGATAAATGCCCACATCATTCCAGCTTCTCCCAGCTTTATGATTCAGAGCACAGCAAACTGTTGCCCTTGGTCTCTTGGAAAAAGTGCCCATGTGAGAATTTTAATGACAATGCAGCACTTTTTCTGGTCTCTTCTGGGTATCTGAGGGCTTTGATTGCTTCATCATAAAGTTCTGACAGGTTGCAGGGGAATGGCTGCAACTGCATTTCTCTCCATTATTCTGCATCTTTTGGCACTGGCTCTGGTTTGAGTGCCTCCAGCATGGGAAACCAGGCTTCCTGCCTTCTTATACTCACAATCTTCTTCAGTCCTCTCTTCACACCTTGCCATGTGCGCACTGAGACTACGCTGTTTCTCATCACCTGCTTCACAGGAATCACTTGGGTAGATGCTTTGGATCTCTCTCATCCCTGAAGTAACTGTAGATTATGTCAAGTAAAGTACTTACTCTTAGCTAGCAGACAGAGCCCCAGACAGACAGTGGGCCAGGATGCAGGAGGAGGATATTGCCTCAGAAACCCTGTAATTGCGTGCAATCAACAAGCCTGGCCTTTTCCTCGAGCTGTCTCTGGGGATGTTTGTGCTATGTATGGCTCAGCCAGGCAACAAGGAGAGGACAAGGTCTCTGGCTCCCTTTTGCTGTCTAACTTGCTAACAAGCAAGGAGATTTCCCTTGTTATTAGAGATCTGGATGGCAAACTGACAGCACCCACTCATGGAGTTTGTCCACAGCAAAAGGAGGACAGCTGTTTCATCCCAGCCCTTGATCGTGCTGGCTGCTTGCTGCTTGCCTCCTTCAAGACTTCAATAGCGCAGAAGGAAACAGAGTCATAGATAGAGATGAGCTTAGAAGACGCTTAGATGTAGTGTTGGGGATCTGGTTTAGGGGTGGACTTGTCGAGTAGGACTGATGGTTGGACTCTATGATCCTGAGGGTCCTTTCCAACCTGAATGATGCTGTGATAATTACAGCAAGGACTAACTTGGGCCAACTACAGATACACTTTCAGCTTCCCCAAAGTGCCAGCTGTGTCTTGACAGAAGGTTAGAGTTTACTTCACTCAGAAAACTCAGGACAGACTGGGGTGCTACAAAAGCCTGTGGATCACACAGATCACAGAATCATTAGGGGTTGGAAGGGACCTGGAAAGATCATCCAGTCCAGTCCCCCTGCCAGAGCAGGATCACCCAGACCAAGCCACAGGAACACATTCAGGCGGGTCTTCAACGTCTCCAGTGAAGGAGACTAGACTCCGGTTTGTTCCGCTTCATGCGGATCATGCGATGTAGTCAGTTCCAAATGGTTTTGGTCTCTGTGCAGAAACTTCCAGCTCAAGATGTAAGCTATGTCATAATTACCTTTTTCCTTTCTTGAGCCTTCTGACTGTGCCTTAATTTACGATGTTTTTAACCAGCATACACGTATCCTGAGGCTACGATGGATGCACATTTATTTAAGTCAAAAGATAAATCTTAATGAAAGGGTTTTTTAACACAATAATTAACCTATTTTGATCATCACAACAGTAATTATCAAAGGCATAAAAACAGAATCAGATTTCAGAAGAAGCCATGAAGATCCTAAACAGGGTGGAGCAGCAGCACTGCCCTATTATTTTGCCAAGAAATGATACATCAAAGTGGCAGCAGTGAATCATCACACACTACCAGGAACTACACCCAGCGAAGTCAAGAGGAGGAAATATTAGATGCACTAGCCTCTATCAGAAATTGCAAATTCTAATCACAGAGCAGACAGCCTGCAACGTGCCGTTTCTCATAGTTATCAAGCGATGCTCTCCTTGTGCCTCCCCCTGTACGACCACGGAACACTAGGGATTGGAAGAGACTTCAGAAGATCATTTAGTCCAAGCCCTCCACCACAGCAGGATCACCCATCAGATTAAAAAAAACAATGGAAGAACCACAAAAACAATTCAATTTTTGCTTGGCCCATCCAGTCTTAAGACAACTGTTTGGTTTTGTGAAGCGTTATCAAACCTCAACGTGGTCAAATAACCTAACTGGGCAGCCTTGTTCTGTAAAACCCTCTTATCCCCAAACAAAAGAGGGATTATAGACACGGCAAGAGCAGCAGTGGAAGAGAGCACGCCCACTCCTACCTGCTGTCATCCTCCCCTCAGCAGAGATGACTAGCACCCTGGTTATCTGCCCAGCTATTAAGTCATCGTGCCCGTCCTCGCGCAGGCAGACCGTACCCTGCTAGCAGCCCTTCTCCAAGAGCACACACTGAAGCAAACAAAACTAGAAGCTTCCTCTAGGAAAGCATCCCCCTCATTTTATGCTGCTGGTAGATTTACTCTAAGAAGTAGTTTCCCCCAGCTAAACAAAGTTTAACAGTACTCAGGGGGACCTCATAGGAAAGAAGATGCCAGCAAAGACAGACAAAGTTCTTTACAGAAAAAGAGATAGTGCGGTACCTTTATCAGTCAAAGTTTCTTCTTGTATTTTCCTCACTGCTTCTTGGCCCTCACTCTCACTGTTTCCAGCTGTCATAACACAGAAAATGGAAAATTAGTGATGCAATCAACTTAAGGACAGCGACTACAGACGGGCAGTCTCTGTGAAGTGCCTACCACAGTGTCAATCAGACAGAATCACAGAGCATCAGGGACTGGAAGGGACCTTGAAAGCCCATCTAGCCTGTTCCACAATGATTTCCAACACATTTCCATGATATGGAAGAAGATTCCACATTTTCATACACGCAGCCAAAACACAGACATGGAGCACTACAGGTACTTGAGAGAAAATAATGTTCAGAGAGAGCCAAGAATTCTGCTGTTCTACAGCTATTCTCCATCATCTCCATTAACTATGAAATTCTATTGCTCAGCCTGATGAAGATGAAGAAAACCACAAAAAAACCCCAAACAGCCACAAAAAAACAGCCCAAAGCAGACATCTGCAGTGTTTTCTTCTGGCTGTTGTTTATTTTCCTCTTTAAAACCGCTCAGCCTTGCACAGAACAGAAACATTCAGCTTGATGCTAATTTCTAGATGTTGATGCAGCGTCAACAAACAAACAAACCCTCCAGTGAAACTGCCGTTTCTGGGGAACTCTGTGCACGTGGGTTATGAGCAAGGGAACAGTTCTCCTTGCTGTTTCATCTTAAGGGATGTATATCACAGAACAGCAGGGATTGGAAGGGACCTCAGAAGATCATCTAGTCCAATCCCCCCACCACAGCAGCATCATCTGGATCCAGTCGCACAGGAACACATCCAGGTGGGTTTTAAACATCTCCAGAGAAGGAGACTCCACAACCCCCCTGGGCAGCCTGTTCTAGTGCTCTGTCACCCTCACTGGGAAGAAGTTCCTTCTCATATTGGTGTGGAACCTCCTCTGTTCCAGCTGACACCCATCACCCCTTGTCCTATCATTAGATGCCCCTGAGCAGAGCCTCCTTCCAGCCTCCTGACACCCACCCTTCCCATATTTATCAACATTGATGAGGTCACCCCGTAGTCTCAGTTATGATGCCAGGTAGTGTTAGAAACAAGAATACTTCAGTCCAATTCTGTGAAGGTCTGTTTTGATTCCTCTTTCATTCGGCTCTCCTCATGCAGAGAACAGGCTTATTAAAGCCTCCAGAGCCCTGATTTTACTCTCAGTGTGTTCACTTAATTTGTTCTTTCTAGGAGAGCTTGTGTTCACAACAAATTTTAATTTGCTTTATTTTACTGTAATATAAATGGTTGTTCATTAAAGCTCAGTGCCTTCCAAACGAGCTCATTTTATTCATATTTGCATATTTTTCACTCTAGACCACTGGGAAAAAAATAAGCATTTTGCTAAACAGTCACTTCAGATGTCTGTTTCCAGCCTGACTCAGAGGGTTTGAAAAGCAGGTTCTGGAGGCAAGAACTGAAACAGCCTCAGTGGAAGCTGCTGCTGGAGTAGAGGCTTCTGAAATGCTTCTTTCAAAGACAATTCTGTAAGAGAGAATAAAGACCCTGAACAAATGACCAACATCCTCACCAGAAGTGGAAGGAAATGGTCCAGGAAGACACCACAGGACTGGGAGAGCATCCCCTTTCTGTGGGAGAGGAAAGGGGCACTGCACTGCTGCACCGCTTTGCTCCCAGTACATCCTTCTGGGATCCTCTAAGGAAAATGACAGGCAGGAAACAGAACCACCTGATTTTTCGTGCTACATTAATCATGCTAAATTCCAAAAGTACTTAAGTCACCAGGCTGACAGAATCAGCTTTAGGTGGAGAAAAGTCAACACTGATTTGTATCTTCTAATGAGAAGGGGTCACTGAACGGCACAACCTTCAAGTGCTCAGTAGGGTATCTGCAGGGATTCTTCACAAAATTCTGTGATACCCAGCAGAACCCTCTGGGTGGACTTCTGTGTGACAGGAGGGTGTCAGGAGGATGGAGCCAGGCTCTGCTCAGGGGCATCTACTGATAGGACAAGGGGCAGTGGGTGTCAGCTGGAACAGAGGAGGCTCTGCATCAATCTGAGAAGGAACTTCTTCACGGTGAAGGTGACAGAGCCCTGGCAGGGGCTGCCCAGGGGAGTTGTGGAGTCTCCTTCTCTGGACATGTTTCAAAACTGCCTGTACATGTTCCTGTGAGATTTGATCTAGATGATCCTGCTCTGGCAGGGGGATTGGACTGGATGATCTTTTAAGGCCCCTTCAAATCCCTAATGTTCTGTGATTCTATGGTTCTATGCTGACTTTCCCCCCTAGTTTTCACACGTTCAACATGCCAGAACCTACCCATTTGAAGTGCTCTAGCATCTTCGTGCAAGATCTGCCTACTCTAGATTTGGAGGGAAGGCTAAGAAGGGGAAGGCAACCAACTTTTTATCCAGTGAGGAAATCAGAACAAAAGCTTTGAGGAAAAAAAAGAAGTCAAGGTCTTGAGAGCTTAGATCATCAAAGTACCCATAACTGTGATAATCTTGCTTTTCATGCTAATTTAAAGAGCCTACTGGGAACTCAAGACAGATACAGTTGTCTCAAGAACTGTTGATGCAAGCTGTTCGCTGCGCTATCTGATGCTTCTCTTCCCCTTAGTCCCCACAGAACAGTGAAAAATTCAGGTGGGACTGATGCAGTAACACTGCTGACTGCAATACATTCTGAAAATAAAGCAAATATTCAAAAAATTCAAGTCTGCCTGGATGCAGCTGCATAAAAGGAGATGTCACTGTACTGGCCTGACAAACTCAAATTCTTCATAAAATATTGAAACTCACATTGAAGGGGAAAAAAAGGAAAGCAGATTTTAAACACAAATTTCAGTCAAATACACTTAGTCTCAACTTTCATCTACACAAATGCCACGGGTCAAAGCACACAGAATTATATCGGCAAATCCTCATCACCAGTAACAGACTTGGGATCTTACCCTAGAGATCACACAACATGAGGGATTGGAAGGGACCTTGAAAGATCATCCACTCCAATCTCCCTGACACAGCAGGATCCACTAGATCCAGTCACACAAGAACATGTCCAGGTGGGTTTTAAATGTCTCCAGAGAAGGAGACTCCACAAGCACCCTGAGCAGCCCCTTCCAGGGCTCTGTCACCCTCACTGGGAAGAAGGTCCTTCTCATATTGATGTGGAACCTCCTCTGTTCCAGCTGACAACCATTGCCCCTTGTCCTATCAGTAAATGGCACTGAACAGAGCCTGGCTCCATCCTCCTGACACCCACCCTTCTCACACTGATCAACATTAATAAGGTCACCCCTCAGTCTCCTTTTTTCCAAGCTCAAGAGACCCAGCTCCTTCAGTTTTCCCTCACTAAGGAGATGTTCTACTCCCTTCATCATCTTCATGGGTCTGCACTTGACTCTCTCCTGTAGCTCTGTGTCCTTCTGGAACTGAGGGGCCCAGAACTGGACACCATACTCCAGATGTGGTCCCACCATAGCAGAGTAGAGGGGGAGGAGATCCTCTCTCATCTTAATCACTTGAGCAGATCCCAAGTGAAATCCAGCATGGCCGGGAAGCGTTCACACTGCTGCTAGTTCAGGCTCCTGATGCCTCTCTCTATTCTTTATGCAGGATTTTTATGGTCTTTAAACGTGCAAATCTCTCCAAAGGAATAACCACTGCTCACGCTTCTAATTTATGCACAGAATTGATCCTGACAGGGAAAAAAGAGCCAGATCTTTTCCAATTGGTGCATCGCAAAAGCAGGAGTTTGCAATCTTGACATTTCACGAGAACGTTCTGCAGGGCATCACGAAGAGCTCTGAGACAGCCTGTGGAGATTAAGCTTGCCTGGAGAGAATAAACCACAAACCCAGGGAGCCCTCGCTTACCACAGCGAGCAGGGGGGGAGTTTCTGAACTTCCAGCAAGACAGCAAAAAAACAAAACACAAATTAAAGCATTTTGGGATGAACACTAAGAAGATGCAAACAGATGAGAAGGAACTTCTTCACAGTGAGGGTGACAGAGCGCCGGGCTGCCCCGAGGGGACTGTGACTGTGGAGTCTCCTTCTTGGGAGATGTTTAAAACCCACCTGGATGTGTTCCTGTGAGACTTGGTCTAGGGGATCCTGCGGTGGTGGGGGGATTGGACTAGATGACCTTTGGAGGTCCCTTCCAATCCCTGATGTTCTGCAACTCTGTGAAGCCACACAGGACACAGTGGACCAGAGGAAGACCCAACCTAATGAACCACTCTGTGATCAGCCCAACAGGGGAGGCAGGAGTGAGCTGCCCAACGCCAGGACACGGCCTCCCAGCCCTCTTCACACGCCCAAGCCTCTGGCAGTGTGACCTCCCCTCATTCAGCAGTGCCTGGAGAACACATCTACCTGAGATAAACGTTATCTGACTGATTTGGCTGTAATTATGAATCAGCTAATCCCTGAAACAAGGAAGAGCTTTCAGGTTCCTCTGCCTGGCCCCACTTCCCACTGATCATTTCAAATAACCCAACTGTATGAGCAGTGCCCATAAACTCTAATGAAATGTGCATGATCAGGAGAAGCAGATCTTCTGATGGAGGGTGATGGTTAGATGTCTTTGTGCACCAGAATTTTAAAAAGGTTTTTAATGGAAATCTGAATTAAGATGCCTGCTCAGAGTAGCATAATCCTCCTCATGAGCAAAGGGGAACTGGTTTCATCAGAGTGCTTGCAAGGCCGCTCAAAGCCTCGAGAGGAAAACAAAGTCCTATCAGCTGGTGTTATGAGGATTAGGATTTTATGAGCGTGGCACTGCAAAACCAATAGAGCACTGGAACGGGCTGCCCGGGGAGGTTGTGGAGCAGTCTCCTCTGGAGAGGTTAAAACCTGCCTGGACACGTTCCTGTGTGACTTGGTCCTGCTGTGGCAGGGGGTTGGACTAGATGATCTCTCAAGGTCCCTTCCAATCCCTAATGTTCTGTGATTTCTTTTCTCCACTGCTTCATCCAATTGTGTTTTCAACTCATCCAACCACTTGACCACCAAAGGGCTCCAGGACAACAGACACGTTTAATTACATGAATAAGCCTGTACACAGTAGAGGCCTGTACTTCAAGCTGGTTTTTGTTGTCGGATGTTCTCAACTTTGTGTACAACAAGACAAGGAAGAGCCACTTCTCATTCACTTTCTCTTGCCATTCATAGTGGTTTGGTGTCACACCTTAGTCATGTTTGAAAGCAGAACAACCTTGATTGGCCCCACCTTGCACAGAGCCACCCCATCCTCACCATCCCTCTCTTTTTCCAGCTCTACAAGACTCCCTTTGATTATTCACAATAATACAAACTAATTATTTCTGCAAAGGAAGAGGGGTGCTTCCTGTCCTGCTCTTATCTTCTTTCCTGGTAAATAGTAAGATTTTATTTGACTTTCTGACTGGCATTAACTACCAAAGATCTTGTAGCAGTTAATCCCCATTTTTTGTTTGTGTGGGTTTTTTCAGAGGTTAATTTCTGCCCTATTCTTTTTCATGTATAGGATTGATTGGATTTCCTCATATACAGGGCTGGCATCAAGAACCACAGAACATCAGGGATTGGAAAATTGGAAAGGACCTCAAAATATCATCTAGCCCAATCCCCCCACCACAGCAGACCAGTAACACTTCCTGGTTAATTCTCAACCCATTCAGGACTAACAAAGACCAGCTAAACATTTGGAGATAGCCTTTTCCAGAAGAAAAGTCTAACTCAAGTCTCTCATACATCCAGTGAGAAAAGACTATAAGTATTCCAAACAGATTTTCAGAACTTGAAATTAAACAGAACTGCCTTTGAAAACGAACAATGGCGCGGCATTGACGGGGCTTAATTACCCTTCTAAAGGCAGTCTGTAGTGTTGAACAATGCAAGAATGGTCTGATTGATGGTGTCGAGAGTCCAGCTTAGAAACTGGAAATGAATGTGCATGAAAGAGATGACAAATACCTCCTGGCCTCCTGCAGGGCTTGCAGAGATCACACAGAACTGCTTGGGCTGGCGATGGAACGGCATTTACGCGTGCCCAAGTCCCATGGTTCAGATATATTAGCACATTTACATATATATATAAAATGACACTGCTTCCTAGAAACGTGAGCCTGTCCCAGAAAATCACTGATGCGCTCAGACCCTACACGCTGACTACATCACCCCAAAGCTGCTGTTTAACACCAAGCAGTGTCAAGCTGGAAATGGTTTGCTTCTCATTCACCGCTACCAGAAAGGATTATTGAGGCTTCTGTATTAGATAGTCCCACACTGTTTTTACAGCCATGTGTTATTCATGTACTGAAGAGAAAAGGGAAGAATCAAGCTGCTGTTTTCTTTCTTGAAGTTGATCAGTGTAAAGTGCACTCACAGAACGTCAGGGATTGGAAGGGACACTGAAAAATCATTTAGTTCAACCTGCCCACCACAGCAGGATCACCTAGATCAAATCACACAGAAACATGTCCAGGGAGGTTTTAAACATCTTCAGAGATGACTTCATGACCTCCCCGGGCAGCCTCTTCCAGTGCTCTGTTACCCTCACCGGGAGGAAGTTCCTTCTCAGATTGAGGTGGAACCTCCTCTGTTCCAGCTCACACCCACTGCCCCCTGTCCTATCATTAGATGACACTGAGCAGAGCCTGGATCCATCTCCTGAATGTTGATAAACATGTCAAAGATCCCTATCCTTCACATATTTATCAACATTAACGGGGTTACCCCTCAGTCTCCTCCTCTCCAAGCTCAAGAGACCCAGCTCCCTCAGCCTTTTCTCATCAGGGAGATGTTCCACTCTCTTCATCCTCCTAAAATTAAACCCCAGTGACGAAGGATGTCAAGTGGAAGGAATCTAAAGAGTTAATGCTTCTGATCAGGCTGAATTGAGACTGACAAAACTGTCACAAGCAGCGTGATGCAGACATGGACCTAGTTAGTTTTGTGAATGAGGGGTCATACAATGCATTGGGACGCCCTGATTTTTACTGACCTTATCTTAAGAGCATATTCCTGGGGAAGCACACACAAAACACCACCTTTGATATCACTCACTGAGCAGCAGGCACCCAACCCAGTGTCTCATTTACCTTCTTTCTCTAAAAAAAGAAACACAAGCCCATCTATCAAGTAGTAAATTGCATAGGAGGGAGCAGGATCCCCTGGTGTGGCTTCACTTTGAAGACTCACCACAGGCAATAGCTTTCCCTACCAGGGGTCCACTGCCACAAGACTTTCAAGAAGTAAAAGCCCTGCTACTGTGAGTAACACTATCACTGCCTGGAAAACTTCTCAGTGAAACAGAGCAAATAAACCCAAAGAAAATGGCTTTCATCAGGCCAGCATTCTTTGCCAAAATTTCTCCCAGTAAGAGGCTGAAGGCAGGGCAGGAACTGTTCTCACAGGGACACCATCTGAGGCAGAAAGAAGTCTTGTGCACCAGTGCTGGCAATGGAACATCAGTTCCAGAAGGACAAGGGGCAATGGGTGTGAGCTGGAACAGAGCAGCTTCCACAATATGAGAAGGAACTTCTTCATGGTGATGGTGACAGAGCCCTGGAAGGGGCTGCCCAGGGGGTTGTGGAGTCTCCTTCTCTGGAGACGTTTAAGACCCACCTGGATGTGTTCCTGAGCAACTCTATCTAGGGGATCCTGCTCTGCCAGGGGGATTGGACTAGATGACCTTTCAAGGACCCTTCCAATCCCTAACATTCTACGAGTCTATGATTCTGTGAAAGGAAGAAGCTGTAAAAGCACTGTGCAGCTGCTCTCTGAAGAGGCTTTGAGTGAGACATGGACTTTTCATGCAGTGCCTGGATGGAGGCAACACACTTTCTACTCATTTGTTTTCCTCAGTCAATTGGTGGAGTGGATTTCAATGTAAGCTGCTTCAAACATTAACTCCTTTAAAACATCACATGGAGTTGAAACCACAAGCAGGAGAAATGGTCAAACACCTTTACACCAGGTGTTGCTGTGTGACTGGATCTAGGGGATCCTGCTGTGTCAGGGGGTTGGACTAGATGATCTTTCGAGGTCCCTTCCAACCCCCAGCGTTCTGTGATTCAGGTTTGACTCATCTGGCTGCTGCAGGGATATCAATCTTTACTGCTAAAGTCCCTGCACTGTGAAAGAAGAATCAGTGAGAGGGCCAGGCTGACTGCATGAGTCTCCCTTGCAAGCCCAAATTCACCTCACATCCCCATTTTTTTCCTCACGTTCACACTTACATACAAACACAGAGTGAAAACAAGTCTGAAGGTAAAAGCTTGTGCACGCTTGCTGTCTTATTTGAGGCTCAAGTCTTGGCTCCTGTCGCCTGAAGCAGAATGTGCTAACACATGACAACGTGCCAGCAGGCGTTTTAAACGTACATGGGACACTTCAGGCCACCAGTGAGGAACAAGGATGGAAGGTCACTGCATCTAATGTGCTTTGAGACTGCTTTGCTCTTGGAGCTGCAACAACGCCCGACACTATCCATCCTACCAACATTTCTTCTTTGCTCTGAAGAACTCTGCAGGCTGTGACTCACCGAGCCCAGCGTTTAGGTCACAGTTTGCCTGAAAGGACCGAATCAGTTTAAGCTATTACTCATCAAATGCTTCCTATAATTAATGTCATTAATTTACATTTGTAGGGATTCGTAATGCAAATATTAAGGTTGGTAGGAGTGAAGGATGAATGGAAGTGTCTGTAAACACCAGAAGAAAGAGCAGAGTAAAAGGTTAACACGAATATTTGAAATAAAGGACGTGGTTCCAGGATGTTCTTGTGCTGCACGTGGCAAGGCCAGAGCACTCCAGACTTCCCACTCTGCCACCAGGAGGGTAACAGCACATCACACACACCACTTCTTTTCCTGTTACCCTATCCAGAACACGGGATGACACTGCCTATGCACTCCAGGAAAGGAAAACACCTACTAGGAGCTGATGATTCCTAAGCAGTATAGATCTGTCCACGAGCTAGCCTGCTGTTTCCAGTCTGGAAGAACCAAAGAGACAGGGTAAGGGCTCACTTGGTATCTGGGGTATCTTTTCCCCCACATTGCTCACAAGTGATGCTCCTGCTCTTGAGATGCTTAAAACCCACCTGGTTACGTTCCCGTGTGACTTGATCTAGGTGATCCTGCTGTGGCAGGGGAGGGGGGACTGGACTAGATGACTAGATGATCTTTCAAGGTCCCTTCCAATCCCTAATGCTCTGTGAGTCTCTGTGATTCTGTAATGCTCCCCAGACCTCATGAGAGCACAGGTCTTGCTGCTGGTGACAGCAGGGGTGAGAGTGAATGAGATCTGTGAGGAGGGTGACTGAGTTGAAAGAACTTTGCTCATCAGGACATTTTGTAATTACATGTCACCTTCTGACTCCCAAAGGTTTCACACTGCAATTTGTTACTCAAAATACCCTCAAGAGTCAATGGCATACCTTAATTCTTGAAAGAAGTATCACAGAACATTAGGGATTGGAAGGGACCTTGGAAGATCATCTAGTCCCATCCCACCACCACAGCAGGATCCCCCAGATCCAGCCACACAGGAACATGGCCAGGTGGGGTTTAAACATCTCCAGAGAAATAGACTCCACAACCCCTCTGGTCGCAAAGGTCTAAGCTTCCATCACTCTGTGCAAAGTGAAAATTGGCCTGTTTTCTGACAGTACACTTTTGCAGAACATCTTAAACACGAAAAGCAACTTCTTCTGTGAAATATTAATACTGCCATCATTACATCATTAGCTACGTCTACCCACACCAGTTACATCCAGCATCTCACTACATGGAACAGAACCTGCTTGCGTTTTGCAGGCGCTTGGTTTTGACACATCTAGTAAAACATGTATGAGTAGGTGGTGTTCCCCATCACACCTGCACAATTCCAGGGCAACTCCATTAGTGCTGCTGGTAGCACCAGACTAAAAATACATGGCTGCTTATGCTCTTGTTCAGTGTTGAATCACAGGACACTAGGGATTGGAAGAGACCTCGAAAGACCATCTAGTCCAATCCCCCCATCACAGCAGCATCATCTAGATCCAGTCACACAGAAACATGTCCGGATGAGTTTTAAACATCCAGAGAAGGAGACTCCACAACCCCCTGGGCAGCCCCTTCCAGTGCTCTGTCACCCTCAAAGGGAAGAAGTTCCCTCTCATATTTACACAGAACCTCCTACACTGAGCATGGGTTAGCTTTTTTCCCAAGATGTGTATACAAAACCCTAGAGAGAGCACGTCCTGTATAAAAGCTAACCAAACTGGCATCGCTAGCTTGGCAGTGTATTCTGAAACAGCAACCTCCAGTGACACAGTGTAAAAGTTAGGGTTTTAGGAGAAAAACCTAGTTAAGGAAAGTGAAAGGTGCAAAACACAGCACTTCAAACATAGAGGTATTCATGACGAGACCTAATGTTTAAGGGATTGGAAGGGATCTCCAAAGATCATCTAGTCCAATCCCCCTGCCACAGCAGGATCACCTAGATCAAGTCGCACAGGCACATGTGCAGGCGTGTTTTAAACTTCTCCAGAGGAGGAGAGATATCATTTTTATGTAGGTAGAGTTATAAGAGCTTCCTCTGTCCTTATAGGACAAGTCAGCCCCCACCACACACCAAGACTTTCATTAGTTTTTTTCTTAATGAGCACCTGCATCCTAATGTTGAAGCACAGCCCACCTTCAGGAAAAATGGGCAAACATGAGCAATACCCATATTTTTCATGGGTATTTTGTTTACTCCACAGAATCACAGAACATTAGTGATAGGAAGGGATCTCAAAGACCATCTAGCCCAATCCCCCTGCCAGAGCAGGATCACCTAAACCAAGCTGCAGAGCCTGCACAATCTTGCAGAGCAAAGCAAACACCTTTATTTGTGCTAAATGCTAGCAAAACCCTCCTCTGTCTTGCCATGCCATATCTACACTTCTGTTTTCAAGAAAATACACCTTAAAAGGGAAAAAACCCCACCACACCTCAAAATACTTTCTGAAATGAAAATATATTAAGAAAAGTATGACTTTACCTATTATAACGTGCATGCCAAGTCTTGCCAAGTGCTTCACAGTTTGGTAACCAATTCCTTTAGCACCTCCAGTCACTATAGCAACCTTTCCATCTTGTTTAGGGAAAACTACACAAAGAAAAAGAAATAAGGCAAGGTTAGCTCACAAGAGTGACATCATTCAGAAGTTAAGTTGTACTTCAAAGAGGCATACACTTAAGAGACCACTAAGCCAGGCCAGCAGACAACTTGAGGAGGAACCTCTGTCTGGAAATAAAAACTGCAGAGCATCTGCCATTATTAACTGAGCTGTAATTTTCCAGTATTAGCAGTTCATAAGAGACTGAGGTTGCCAACACAGAAGACAAACACCCAGTTCAGAAAGTTTCTCATTTCCATTTGCATGCATTTTGTCATCTGCCCTCTAAAAGTTTCATCTAACTTTATTATAGAGCAAGGGGAGAGCTGCTATAAGTCAGCTCAGGGATGGTTTTCTCCACACACACAGGGGGGGAAAAACAAAACCAACCAGCAGCACAACAGCCAGAAAACTTCTTGAATTATGAAGGATATAAAAACCAAAGGAAAGAGCAAATAGCTCAGCAAAAGGTCTAAAGGGCAGGAGCTGGCTGACCTAGTTTAGCTGCACAACTGACAACTGCCACAGAAGCACAGAATATCAGGGGTTGGAAGGTACCTCAAAAGATCAGCTAGTTCAATCCCTGTGCCACAGCAGGATCCCCTACATCAAGTCACACAGGAACATGGCCAGGTAGGTTGTAAATGCCTCCAGAGAAGAAGGACCCAACCGACCCCCCCACCCACCTAGGCAGTTCCTCCCAGCACTCCATCACTCCCACAACAAGGTGGTTCCTTCTCATATTTATGTGGAACCTCCTATGATGCAGCTGACATCCATTGCTCCTCATCGCACACTGAAAATCACAGGGTCTTGACCTCCAAAGGAAGAAGGGGGTGATTTTTTATCAAGAAAAGCTGCACCTGCTTTTCCCACCCATCCCAGCTCTCTCTCATTAAGCCAGTGTCCACAGCTGGCCCCATATGTTTCTCCCCAAACGAGAGCTCACTAACACACAGCCCAGTGGGGAGGCAATGCTCCTCAAACCCTCTCTTCTAGGAGGTGCTTAGATCTATAATCTGCATCTTCTGCATCCCCAGGCAAACCCTTGACTGCCAAGTGTGCCAGAGAGGGGCTGGGATGGCCCCAGTGAAGTGGCCACCATCCCAACTGCGAGCTCTCACACTGGCCACAGTTTGCCCAGTGCAAGACAGAGATCCCTCCTGCCAAAGAAGAGCAAAGGCATTTCAGTGTACCTGCTGTGGGAGGCATACATTAGGTCACGTATTCAGCAGGATTTTTTGAATGAGGTGGCAAATCCTGTGAAGCACCTGTGGTCTTCAGGCAGCCAAGGTGAACTTCTGTTTGGTTTGTAGAAGCGGCTGCTCGGTGTTTGTACAGGGAACACGGCGCTGAACGTTCCACTTTGCTGCGGCACCGTGTCCGCAGGCAGTGCAATTGATAGCAAATGCTAAAAGGATGTGGACTTTCATCTATCAAAGAATGGTCTGGTTTGATTTCTGGGTTTGTAAGGGTTTGCTCTGTCATACAACACAAGCTCATGTTTTACATGTTAAGAAACAGGGAACTGCTGCTGATACAAGCTGCTTTCTTCACAGCAACTTAAAAAGGGACCCTGATTTCATCTTTTGTGAAACACAACTCTTGACAGCATGAGTTTCTGTTCCCTTCAGGTAACGACATGATTCTTCACACAGAGACAATTGCTTGCAAATGTTTGAAAGTTCATGCCTACTACAGTGTTGTCCATGAAAGTAGGAGTCTTCCTATATAGAATTAGAGCTAAATTAAACTTCACCGCGAGCTTTCCTAAAGAATCACAGAGCATTGGGATTGGAAGGGACCTCAAAAGATCATCTAGTCCAATCCCCCTGCCACAGCAGCATCACCTAGACCAAGTCACACAGGAACATATCATAGAATCATAGAACATTAAGGGATTGGAAGAGACCTCAAAAGATCATCCAGTCCAATCCCCCTGCCACCGCAGCATCACCTAGACCAAGTTGCACAGGAACATGTCCAGGTGGTTTGCAACAGAGCAAGCTGCACGAGTGCAAGGTTTGGCTCCTCCATAGAGCCCTCCACCCCCGTTTCTCTCTCATTCTGTTTCACCTATGGATTTCAGGAAAATTAAGTCATTTCCTGTTTGGTTTATTGCATTATAGCTGGAAAACATACTCCAACACCTGCTAAAGGAATTTCCTCAAAAGAAAAGACCTGAGTAGCTTCTTCCTCTATGCTGTGTCCTCATGCTTCATTTCCAGCATGGCACTGGGATTTCACATGCTGCGTACAGACGCTGCAACCCATTTCCATTAGTGCACCACTGTATCTATCTACTGAATAAGAAGTGACATTTTAGTGTGGAATTAATTCATTGGGAGGAGAATCATTGAATGAAAAGGAGATAAATAAGCCAGGACTGCTGGGAAGGGGTGATAACGTGAAGGAAAAATGCTAAGTCAGAAGGGCAAAGCAGTAACAGGCATCTCTGAGATGAAACAGTGACTGAATGAAAGAAATTGCCTGGTCCTGTCCTGTCCGTGAGGTCTGCAAAGAAAAGGACAACTTTTGGTTGAAATGGCCACTCAAATCAGGAATGTGACCAGCCTGCAGTGAAGAACACGACAGATGGACAGAGTTCACTGCAGAGATGCACTCAGTAAGATGCTGCGTTGCAGAGAGCGTTAAAACGGGTCTGTTGGTAGCAGCTAGTTCCAAAGACCCAAGAAAGCACCAAGGCAGGGAGAAGTGAGGGCTGCAAACGTGAGAATAAATGGCTGTTGTCCTTTTATTTACAGAAGGTACAAGCACACAGCTCCCACACAGCACGTCACACCTCAGTGGATCAGCTCACTTCAGCCAAAGCAGGAACCACAAAGAGAAGAAGTGAAAAACACACCTCTGCAGGTGTGGAACAAAAAATCCTTCCAACAACAACCAACAGAACAACTGTCTTAAGGAATGCTTAGTTTTGATTCATAAGAATCAAGTATTAACTTTAATCTGAAAAGACAGTGTATTGTTTCCATCAAGATAGACACCAAAAATGAGGCACTGTTAGTTCTTGCGTCGACGGAAGTGGTCACGATCAAACCCGGGCTGTGTGTGTAAACCAGTGGCAGCTACCATGAAAGGCAGTTAACCAGTATCCTGTTCCCACCAGACCTCTGCTGTTGTCAAGAGTTTGCAAAACACCTCCCGTTTCAGTGGAAAAACAACTCTCCCATGAGGAAACCCAACATCAAATCTTCAAAGAAGATCTTGGCTCAGCCTGGTTTTCCAGCAGATACTGGTTTATTTTGTGCGAGAACCTATTGTGGCCTCGGGCTGGGAGGCCCCAGGCAGGCGGCAGCAGAGACCCACCCCTGGGGAAGTTCCCTCTGGTGCTTCTTGCACCTCATTTAAAACATCCCATCTCTCTCTCTCTGCCTCTGCTCCTGCTAAGTAGGTAGATACTGATCTCAATTACATAGGCATGATGCCACTGATCTCACCGTGGGACATGAGAACTGCACAGCCCTGGTGCTAATGAAATCCCCTGACCAAGCACTGCTTGTTCCCTTCCCTTTGTGTTCAAAGAAACCAGCCTGCAGTCCTCAACTGCTGCTTTATCACGCAGAAGTCTGAGGCTACTCCCAGGCTCCAGGTTCTGCATGCATCCCGACCTATTTGAAAGAAATAAGCCTGTCTGCTTTGCAAGTGGATTAAGCTAAAGCAGGAAAATAAGGTAGATTTGCTCTGTCATAAATATGTCCAGATATGCAGCACTTCTGAAAGCATCATTGTCCTTTTAAATACACTGCCCCTTAATCTGAAATAACTTCCATGTTCAGAGACATCTTCACACACAGAGGATCCTATGAAGAGTTTCAGGCAATTCTGTTCTCCTAAAACCCACCAATTTTAAAGAGGGCTGTCAGGATGTCACTGCAACTGCTAAAAGCAGGGAGATGAAGACAGCACGCAGACCGATATCAATGGACGTTGCTGTATCAACGACCGACGCCTGCTGGCAAAATCTCAGCTCTGGGATAAGGGTGGCAACAACTCAGTAGCCCAATCAAAACAGAGGCATTAGACTTTCTTGGAAAAGAGGAGACTGAGGGGTGACCTCATTAATGTTCATAAATGTGTGAAGGGTGGGTGTCAGGAGGATGGAGCCAGGCTCTGCTCGGTGGCATCTAATGACAGAACAAGGGGCAGTGGGTGTCAGCAGGAACATTGGAGGTTCCACATCAATATGAGAAGGACCTTCTTCACAGTGAGGGTGATGGAGCCCTGGAAGGGGCTGCCCAGAGGGGTTGTGGAGTCTCCTTCTCTGGAGACGTTTAAGACCCACCTGGCCATGTTGCTGTGTGACTTGGTCTAGGGGATCCTGCTGTGGTGTGGGGATTGGACTAGATGATCTTTCGAGGTCCCTTCCAATCCCTAATGATTCTGTGATTCTATGATTCTAAATGTACTATGTGAACACAGCTCCCCATAAGAGCTAATTGCTTTGGCCTTCAGTGGCCTTTGTGCTGGAAGGAACTTTGCAGCCAAACCCTAACGTTGTTCTGTTATCCTTCCTCCTGTAATCGAGTAACACACATGCAAACATCATGTCTGAATGTAAATGGCAGCACCACAGGTAGGGAAAAAAGGGAAAAAGAAGCCACAATGAAGTTTAGTTTGATGACACAACAAGAAGAGCCGAGTTTGGAGATGTTCCTGCACAGCAGCACCGAGTCAGATGAAGAGGGCAAACTGTAATTGCCACAGGACAAGGCACAGTCAGGTTTTTCTAGTTGGCTGAAGAATTCATAGAGTTCCATCCACCACTGAATATTGAGTAGCTTTTCCTATCCCAAAATACTCTGACTCTTTCCTCCCTGCCCCGATTTATGCTGATATTATAGCTACTAGGAATCCCTCCAAAGCAGATGTAGAAAAATCACTCATTTGCTACTCTAAGAGGCAACCAGTAGACTGCTGGGGAATCCACGTGGCTTCAGTAGTAGCCATTTGTGTGAGCCATACAGTAACAACTCTTCTGTTCCAGCAGGAACTGAATAAGTGGGTTTCAGACTCAAAAGTTAATTCTAGAACTATTGTGGTAGAAGACAATTTTAAGTCTTGAGCACTAAACCAGACAATGTTTTTATTCTCTCGCATGACACCAGCTTCCACCAGTTGAGTGTTCTAAGCCTGTGCAGATAACCCTTCAAATGCAAATGCTCTTCCCAAATTTGCACACCAAAATCCCTTCTGCCTCTGCTGCTTCCTATCACTTTCTTAAGGAACATCAATATGCAATCAAGCGCAATCTTGGCTTTTAAGGCTGGAAACCAGGTAGGTGGCAACCAGCCTGACTAGTCCTTCTGTGAAAAGGTATCCTGCTGCTTTCAGCAGTTGAGGCCATCAGACTTTCCACTGATCAATGACATTCATGCACACAGGCAGATCCGCTGGCACAAGACCAGCCAAGTCCAAGGTACCTGGAATCAAAGGATGCACTGTGTCTGGGTGGTTTATTTGCCCACAGGGAGCCTGTTTCCAAGAGCAGCTGGAACTCTGCACCAGCTAGGTGACAAACCTCCTAGCTTTTGTCTTACTTTATTTACTGCAGAAGTGAGAGTCAGGAATCACGAGGAAAAGGAGGTATTGGAGACAGGCTGGCCCGGGAGTTACTCATGGGAACAGAAAGGTGTTGAAGAACCAGACCAGCAGGAGAAACCAAACCATGGAAATGTGTCCCTTATCCCACAAATGCATAGCATCTCGAGGTGCTATTAATTGAACAGCAGCAGCCACACGGCTGTAAGAACTTCAGCAGCCAGGGGAAGGCCTACTTTGAGAAGCCTCCCACACAGCCACTGATACGGAGGATGGATTGCTAACAGCCACTCACAAAACCACACCAAAACCCTTGGCATCTGTAAGACCACGCTTCTTGTTTACACCCCACAAGGTGCACACAGACCCCAAAATGCTACGTGCCAACGGACCAAAAACAACACCTTATACTTACTAATGGTGGGAATTCATAGTAGCTCCAAGCCCTTTATTTCAGTCTAGGATCACCAACACAGGCAGATGTGTGCATCTATATCCTCAGTACAGCAGAGCTCCAGCACACACAGAATGTGGGCAGCTGCTTGGATCAGCAGCAGCAATCTGTCTGCATTACTGGGAGTGCAACCAGTGTCCTAACTCAGGCCAAGACTCCACATACCCAGCAAGTCTGGCGTGGTGGGTTCAAGACCAAATTTAAAAAGCATCCTCTCTTCTGCTTCTTTGGGGAGACCTGTGTTGAACACTCCAGTCTGCAGAAGCCGAACCCTTGGCTGTTCCAGACCGATGAAGTCTTCAATTCTTCAGCGTAGCTTCTCCAGCAAAAGGCTGATCAGACAGGCCTGATTCCTCAGTACCTGCCACTGCATCCCCTGACACCAGAGACAGGCTTTCACAAAGAACCCAGTCTCTCTTCCTTGCCCAAGGTCTAAGGATTCTCACAGAATCACAGAACATCAAGGAAAGGGACCTCGAAAGACCATCCAGTCCAATCCCCCTGCCACAGCAGGATCACCTGGACCAATCTGCACAGGAACACACCCAGGTGGGTTTTAAATACCTCCAGAGAAGGAGACTCCACAACCCCCCCCGGGCAGCCTGTTCCTCGAGCCCTTCTGCTTCCTTCAGGACAGACAGTTCAGCTAAGCATGAAGGAATTGTCACTTGCTCCTTCTCTCCCCAATACTTGAGTACCCCCAGCTTTTCTTGGCAGCAGAAATGACAACCAGTCTCTCTTCCAGCTGAACAATGGCTCAAAACCAGCGGTGACAGGCCGCACGCTCACGGCCACAGGCGGAGCTCAAGATGGCCGGCGCCAGCGCAGGCCTCCCCCACACCGCAGCCGTGGCCCAGAGAGTTCCGTTCCCCTCCTCTCTCCCTCTCCTCCCGCCTCAGCCACAGGGGAAAGGGGAGGATGCTTGCCACGGGTCGCTGGACGGTTGCCCCACGCAGGAATCACCGTTAAGTTGTTGTTTCTCCGGTCCGCGGTGCCAGCTCTGAGCCGGGCTGGGTCGAAGGCCGCGCCAGGCCAGGGCCTGCCTTCTGAGGCTGCCGACACGAGGGGGAACAGGGGCCTGGGGTAGAGGGCAGCCAACTCCCCATCTCTGGGAGGGCAACAGGGCCACGTCCCTCTGTCCCGTCTCCCTCCCCAGCCTGGAGCAGGGAAGGTGGGGTGGGGTGAAGCCCCCAGAAGAGAAAAAAAACCCCAGGCTGGGCCACAAGCCCTCTTTGATAGTGTCACCCAGCGCCCACCCCTCCCAGGACGGGTCACTGGGAGGATTCTCTTGAAGCAAACTGCACATTTCCCTTCCTGAAACAAGACACCTGACAATTTCGGTCAGTTTCAGACAGCAACATGAGGAAAACATTGGAACAGAGGAGGTTCCACATCAGTGTGAGAAGGAACTTCTTCCCTGTGAGGGTGACAGAGCACTGGAACCAGCTGCCCAGGGGGGTTGTGGAGTCTCCTTCTCTGGAGATGTTTCAAACCCACCTGGATGTGTTCCTGTGTGACTGAATCTAAGGGATCCTGCTGTGCCAGGGGGATTGGACTGGATGATCTTTGGAGGTCCCTTCCAATCCCTAATGTTCTGTGATTCTGTAAAATGGCCGAAGTGGAGCAAATGACCCCATGGCAGGGAGTCTGGCAGCTGCATCAGTCTGCTCACCCAGCTGAGGAGCTAGCGTGCATCCCCACCTCGTCAGCACGGGGACAAGTGGTATCTCTTCAGTTAACAGAAAATATGCGCAGAGCCAGACTAATTAATTTGTTTTAATCACCAGTGAAACCAACAACAACAAAAAATATCCATAAATTTAATCCTGCTGTAAGTTTCTAGCATTTGTTTAGGGTTTTTGACAGGGATGCCAGCTTGCTTACAGGGATGAAGGGGTAACATTTCACAGCATCACAGAACATTAGGGGCTGGAAGGGACCTTGAAAGATCATCTAGTCCAATCCCCCCACTACAGTTCAAGTTGCACAGTAACATATCCAGGCAGGTTTTAAACCAAGTCACACAGAAACATGTCCAGGTGGGTTTGAGATGTCTTCAGAGAAGGAGACTCCACAACCACCCTGGGCAGCCCGGTCCAGTGCTGTCACCCTCATCGGGAAGAAGTTCCTTCTCATATTGATGTGGAACCTCCTATGTTCCAGCTCACACTCACTGCCCCCTGTCCTCTCATCTGCCCCTGAGCAGAGCCTGGATGACATGCCCTCCACTAAAGCCATTGATACAAGCTGCTAAAATCGATCCCAACACTCATCCCCAGACATATCTTTTAACACATGGGAAAGCTGCACTAGAAAGGATTAACAGGTGGAACAGCTGCTTCTCCACCTCTTGTTTTTCATCTCATGAGCACCTTGGACAGCCTTGGGTGGTATTAGACAGCCACATGGATCCCTGGATTTCAGTATCACAAGCTGGGGCACCAGCATCCACGGCAAGACCTAACTGTAGTGAGTGAAATCTATATATCAGACAAGATCCAAGACAAACGGGCTCAGCAGTAACAAGAAAGTGATGACACCACTATTAAAGGCCCGAAAGAAATATTGTTTTGCTGAAGAAAAATCATGAAACTCTGAATAAGGCAACTTTTCAAAGCAACAGTCCTTGGCACTCAGTAATACAAGACCCCCAGTAAGAGATCCCTCCAGCAGCAGTGTGACGGAGCAGGGAAAGCTCCACTAAGAACTTGACTTGCGTGACACACATATCTGCCTTTCTTCTAGTGATTCTTGGAAAGATGGGATAAATGGAGATGAAGGGAGAAGTATGTGTGCAAGACAGGGTGTGGAAGGAGAAGATGAAGGGTTTAAAGACATAAAAAATGGGGAGGTGGTAAAGAAAAGGTAATTTGTGAGTGTTCAAAACTCCTTTTCCCTCTCTTCAACTTCCCCTCTGCTTCGAAGGATTCGGTTGAAAGAGTCACCTCTTTAAGCACCTGAATCATAAATCTCTGCAGGGTAGTATTGTCCACAAAGCAGAAAGAGGTCCATCAAGGAGACCCGCACAGGCAACTCAGCCTCCTGCTACTTATCACAGAATCACAGAACATCAGGGATTGGAAAGGACCTCCAAAGATCATCCAGTCCAATCCCCCTCCCACAGCAGGATCCCATAGATCAAGTCACACAGGAACACATCCAGGTGGGTTTTAAACATCTCCAGAGAAGGAGACTCCACAACCCCCCTGGGCAGCTGGTTCCAGTGCTCTGTCACCCTCATTGGGAAGAAGTTCCTTCTCATATTGATGTGGATCCTCCTCTGTTCCAGCTGACAGCCACTGCCCCTTGTCCTGCCACTAGATGACACTGAGCAGAGCCTGGCTCCATCCTCCTGACACCCACCCTTCACATATTTATCAACATTAATGAGGTCACCCCTCAGTCTCCTTTTCTCCAAACTAAAGAGCCCCAGCTCCCTCAGCCTTTCCTCACCAGGGAGATGCTTCCCTCCCTCCATCATCCCTGTGGCTCTGCACTGGCCTCTCTCCAGCAGCTCCGTGTCCCTCTTGAACTGAGGGGCCCAGAACTGGACACAAGACTCCAGACGTGGTCTCACCAGGGCAGAGTAGAGGAGGAGGAGAACCCCTCTTGATCTGCTTCTGCACTTCTGCCGGGTTATAAGAGCCAAACAGGATCCTCAGTAACATTGATCCTGGACGCTGTGGTGCTGCTAGACTTGGCAGAAGGGCTGCACAGGGACAAAAATAATTGCTGTCTTCAGAAACAATATAGACAGTAATTTTCTAAAGGGATTGATGCTGTCTTCACTCTGATATAAAGAACATCTTCCTCCAATAAATCCTACACAGTTCTTTTGGCATCAAACTCATTGATTACACAAGGAAAAAAAAGCTGACTGTTGCTCCAGCAAGAAGGAAGAGGCTGAAAATGGAGAAAACATTAAAAAGCACAGTTAACCTGGGAGGTTTTCTTGCCATTTCTGAACTGGCTGCCTCTAAGGCAGTGGGAAGCAAAGCTGCATTGAAAAGCTGTTTGATGAAGCACAGATCTCAGCTTTTTACAATCAAAATTCAGGCTGATTTTGACACAGAGATACCAGGAAACTTGATCCCCACAAATATGGAGCTGCCCTGAGGCAACAGAGAGCAAAAGCAGAAGGTAGGGTGCAGTTCCTGAGTCCTGAATCTCATCTCTGCCCATGTTTGCCTTTCTATGCTCCAGGAGATTTTAATCTGATTTGTACGAGTGCTGAACAGACAGAGTGAGCAGAGCATCAGACAAATCAGACAGTTGGGAAAGACCTCAGTGCGCTATTCAAGTCTGCCAGAAACTCCTCAGGAATCCAGGGTCGCCCACAATCTGCTCAGGGAGTAACATTCCAAACCCAGTGTTTGGAACAGGAGAGCACTCAACCCCTGGGAGAGAAGGGGAGGGGAGGCAGGGAGAAGGGGGATGAGGAAAGAGAGAAAGAAATGAAATTGAAAGGTTGCCTTAGATAGAATCACAGAATCATTAGGGATTGGAAGGGACCTCGAAGGATCATCCAGTCCAATCCCCCTGGCACAGCAGGATCCCCTAGAACAAGTCATACAGACAATCAGGGTTAGAAGGGACCACAGGATCATCCAGTTCCAACTCCCCTGCCATGGGCAGGCAAACCCACCCTAGACTAGGCTGGCCAGAGCCTCATACAGCCTAAAACACCTCCAGGGATGGGGCCCCAACCACCTCCCTGGGCAACCCACTCCAGGCTCTCACCACTCTCACGGTGGTGAAGACCTTCCTCCTCACATCCAGTCTAAATCTACCCACCTCCAGCTTTGCTCCATTCCCTCTAGCCCTGTCCCTACCTGACATCCTAACCAGTCCCTCCCCAAGTACAAACTGTGTGAGTGAAATTACAACTCTGCAAGTTCCAGGCAGGCATCGAGCACCTTCTGCCATCACATGCCAGCCCTTATCTCAGGCATCCTTGCTATTCCTGACGTGGGCCAGTTTTTTTCCCGGAGAGACACTAGTCTCAAGGAGCAGGGATACTCCAGATAAAGGCTGATACTACACGTTGGCAACCTTGTGCAAGAGCACTTGGCACGGGACGGCCCACTGGCGTTACACCACACAGGCATGTTTTGCTCCACTCTGCAATCACTTTGTCTTGGGGACAGACGCCAAGTAGGCAACTGTATGCGGCCACGAAACGCCGCCGTTCCTTGGTACAGAAGAAGGGGCTTTGGTGTCTGCTGTGTGGCTGGATGTGAGAGGCGTGTGGGCCACCGCAGAGTGCCGACACGAGCTCAGCGCCGGCCACTGACACACAAGCAGCCTCAGCTTTGCTCACAGAAGGCGCTCCACAACCACCTCATCACAGACTCACAGAACATGAGGGATTGGAAGGGACCTCCAAAGATCATCCAGTCCAATCCCCCTGCCACAGCAGGACCACCTGGAACAAGTCACTAATGTAGGGTTTTGTAAAATAACTTGCTGCAGCAATCTGAAGAGACACTGCTAACTCCTTACCAGAGCCTGCCTGTGGAGATCACTGGGTTTCTTAAAGGAGAAGCAGCTTGACGCAAGCTCCAGGAAGAAAGTCCTCACTCCCTGCAAATGCAAACATTTAAAGGATCCATTTACCCCTATAATTTCTTACATGGGAAAATACTAACACAAGAATAGAGAAGGACGTATTTCCATCTGCCAGGTATTCTCTGCCCTGCTTAACTTTCATTCCCTTTTATTTACCTATTAAATTCCACTCCTTTGCTTTCTTCTCTTTCACTCCAGTCCCACTGAAGATAGGGAAGTTAAATGCAGGTGTATCTTCAAATCAGGAAAAAGCATCTGGTTATCTTTGGAACAGATTCACTGATACTGACTCCCATACTCCCTCCCTCTGGGCAAAAGTAACTGTGCAAGACCTTGGGCAATGTCATTTTATGTAAAACTTCCCAATGCTCTTCAAGTCATGTCGTCCTGTAATTATATTTTTTTCCTGTTGTGAAATCAGAGATGAAAAAGAGCAGCTCATCCCAGGGGATTTAAATAGTGGTAATGGAAGCAGCTCTGCATAGTCTAGTACCTGCCGAAGTCGTTTTCCCATCCTGCTGAAGTTAAGAGGCAGCTGCCCGTAGAATTTTTGACTTATTTCATTCTATACCCAGAATCACAGACCATCAGGGATTGGAAGGGACCTCCAAAGATCATCCAGTCCAATCCCCCCACCACAGCAGGATCCCCTAGATCCAGTGGCACAGTTACATATCCTGGAGGACCGCAGATTGTCCAAGCTCCAAGCTCTTAGAGCGAAGCAGCAGATGCAGCTCCACCAAGTTAGGTTCTTCTGTAGCTGGGTGACAGGTTCCTGCTCTGGCAGGAGAATTGGACTGGATGATCTTTGGAGGTCCCTTCCAATCCCTAATGCTCTGTGAGTCTGTGAAAGGGTTAACTGCTCTCGGGATCTGAGAAACCACTTCAAGTCCTTGCTCTCAGCCATACCCTGAGCACGCAAATGCCTTCCCACCATCATTCTCAAGGTAGCAGTGGACAGTTCTGGTTTCACCAAACATTTGCCATTTAAACACACTTTTCCAAGCCACAAAGATCCCAAATCCCTGCAGTGTTTCTCAACACCATGCTCATAAACCCAGCTATCAATGTGTAAGAAACCATCCGGGCTGCCCAGGGGTGTTGTGGAGTCTCCTCCTCTGGAGGTGTTTAAAACCCATCTGGCCATGTTCCTGTGTGACTGGAACTAGGGGATCCTGCTGTGGCAGGGGGATGGGACTGGATGATCTTTCGAGGTCCCTTCCAATCCCTGATGTTGGGTGATTCTGTGAACATAAAGTGATTCTTACAAATAATGCAGGAAGATGTCTTCTCTCAGAAAGACCACATCCCAGCTCTCTCAAAAAACACGACAAGCAGTTATCTGCACGAAACGCGTCACAGAATCCCCACGTTTTCAATGTTTCATGCCCAACTGTGGAAAAATTAGCATTTAAGTTATAATTTTGACCTAAAAAGCAGAGTGAAGGCAGCGAGATTGAAATGCTAAAGGTATAAAAGACTTGGCAGAGAGTGACGTGTCTGTTACTCCATCACGAACTGCATAAATGTCACAACTGGCTGCAATGCAGAAGCCTAATTTCAGACGGCTCCAAGTGCTGGGCCGGTTGTTTCGCGACAACAAGACCTCAAAATACAAAATCCCAGCTGCTGCTCTTCATTTAATCCCACATGATGTAGAAATCAACCCAATCAGGCAAACCCCTCACACTTAGCATTGAAGTCCCACTGTACTCAGCACTGGAGAGGCTGCACCTTGAGGACTGGGTCCAGTTTGGGGCACCTCAGGACAAGGGAGACATCAAGGTGCTGGAGCCAGTGCAGAGGAGGGCAGTGGAGCTGGGGAAGGGCCTGGAGAATCAGTCTGATGAGGAGAGCTTTTGAGAGAGTTGGGGCTGTTTAGTTTGAGAAGGAGAAGGCTTGTGGGAGACCTCATCACTCTCTACAACTATCTGAAAGGACACTGCAGAGATGTTCGTGCTGGGCTCTTCTCACAAGCCATTACTGACAGAAGCAGAGGGAAGGGCTTCAAGCTTCAACAGGGGAGGGTTAGACTGGACATCAGGAAGAAATTCTTCTTGAAGAGAGTGGTCAGGCACTGGGATGGGCTGCCCAGGGTGGTGGTTGAGTCCCCATCCCTCGATGAGTTAAAAGTCACTTAGATGTGGTGTTGAGGGATCTGGTTTAGGGCTGATGGTTGGACTCAATGATCCAAAGAGTCTTTTCCAACCTGAATTACTCTGTGATTCCATAGAAGGTTCTGTCATAAACCTTGAAGTCTGGAGAATATTTACGTCACCCAAAGCTCAGAAAATGCTGAAACTCAGATGCTCATCAGCACTTTCATATGCAAAAACTGAAGTAATGAGTGATCTCCTTACTTATGATCAAACTGGAAATACAAAGCAAAGGTGAAATATTGCTGCCTGCTTTTTAGCATCTCAGCAGAGGAATTGAACAGCCAACAGAAAACAGCTCATACACTGCACTATGACCTATACTTTTCAAAAGGCCAAAGAGACTCTTCGTTTCCAAAGCAGGACTGACAGCACTGTTATATTCCCCGAGCACAGGATATCCAACCACAATCCCCGCTATCATATCATCTTTATGGCTCCTGCTTTTACTGCCTGTGAACTCCAAACCCCCTCATTCTGACCACACACCATTAAAAGAATAGATTAATCATTCCATCACTGCTTGCTGAGAGAACAGATGGAGAGATCCAGCTGGGCAACCAATGAAGTTGATTCTTCAAACAGCCCCTTCCTACACCAGATTCTGGAGGAGAAGAGCAGAAAAAGCTGTCAGGTTCATTAGGAGTAGATTAGACTGCACCTTCTCTCTTCCCAGAGAATGTGATTTCCATATCCCAATCAAGCTGAAGAGCATCCAGCTGAAGGTCACATTCAAATCTGCCTCTTCCAGCCGACGAAGCACACTCTGCTGTGACTCAAACAGTGCCCTTTGCCTTCCGTGGCTTCAGCGTCACAGCGCTTCCACCACGCGCAAACAGGCTGGCAGAAGTCACGAGCTGGGACACAGAACTGAAAGGGTTATTGAAAGTTCCTGGAGTACTTCTCTTCAGAAATCTGTGCAATCACTTGTGAACTGAAGAGCTGATGATAATATACAAAGCTCTGATAATTAGAATCAGGAAGAGAGGTGCGAAGTGATTAGAGGTTATTGGGAGACAACGTCGTTAGCGGGAAGTGCAGCACCTAAACCGATCGGTACCCAAAGCTGCCCCGAGATAGCTGCAGTTATTTAAAACACAACAAGCTAAGAAGCACATTTGCATATTATTAAAACTTTCAGAGGCAACTAATGATCTGAAGCCTCTGCAGTGCCAGGATTAATGTGAGGTGGTACTGGATGGTGGTACAGATGGAAAAGAGCCTTAACACCCTTTCATTTGCCTCCTTGCTCTGTTTCCAAACCACAGAGTCGCAGAACATTAGGGATTGGAAGGGACCTCCAAAGATCATCCAGTCCAATCCCCCTGTCACAGCAGGATCTCCTAGATCCAGTCGCACAGGAACACATCCAGGTGGGTTTTAAATGTCTCCAGAGAAGGAGACTCCACAACTTCCCTGGGCAGCCCATTCCAGTGCTCTGTCACCCCCATTGGGAAGAAGTTCCTTCTCAGATTGATGTGGAACCTCCTCTGTTCCAGCTGACACCCACTGCCCCTTGTCCTATCACTGGGTGCCCCTGAGCAGAGCCTGGCTCCATCCTCCTGACACCTGCCCTTCACATATTTGTCAACAATAATGAGGTCGCCCCTCAGTCTTCTCCAAACTCAAGAGACCTAGCTCCCTCAGTCTTTCCTCAAGAGACCCAGCTCCCTCAGTCTTTCCTCATCAGGGAGATGTTCCACTCCCTTCATCTTCTTCGTTGCTCTACACTGGACTCTCTCCAGCAGTTCTGTGTCCTTCTTGAATTGAAGTGCCCAGAACTGGACACAATATTCCAGATGCGGTCTCACCAGGGCAGATTAGAGGGTAAGAACCTCTCTCGTTCTGCTAACCACTTCCATTCTGATCCACCTCAGGATGCCATTGGCCTTTTTGGCCAAAAGGGCCCATTGGTGGCTCATGGTCATCCTGCTGCCCACCAGGACCCCCAGGTCCCTTTCTCCTACAGTGCTTTCCAGCAGGTCAGTCCCCAGCTGCTACCTGGGGGTGCTCTTGCCCAGAGGCAAGACAATCCTGCAAACCAGCCCTTACCTAATACATTCAGCAGCCAGCCAGAGTCTGAAAAAGAGTCCAGAGTGGCTGCCTGCAGACCTCCTCTCATATGGGTGCCCAAAGCCTCCCAGTACATGCCCAAAGCAGTGGCTCCACGAAAAGGTTCTCCTGGCTTGCACTTCGACTAGAAAAGTGCTTCTGGGGCTGCACCAGGCGATGCCTGAGCTGGGTCCCCCAGCTGCACGGCGCCCCGAGACCCACAACCTTCTGCCGATGCAGGGCATTTCCCACAGCCACCACCTGGTCTCCAGAAGATGGGAGTTCCAGAGAAGCCCTTAACCCTCCTGTCAGAGCTGTTCTCTGTATATAAAACTTGCTTAAAACCAATTTTAAGTGGATAAGAAAGTCCAAAGGGCATGCATGTGTTTTGTCTTCAAGACAGCTACAGCATTTGTTTCCCAAAGACGGAATCCTATTCATTTTTCTTCTCTTTGATAACATGAGCAGGTCAGGGCTTTCAAATGGAGTATGAAGCACAGAAAGGTCTTGACTGCACTATAAATAATTTCCTCATCCCTTCACAACACTCCTGTTCTAGGCAATAAAAGGTTGTTTCTTTTCAGGCTCCTGTTTCTTAACACACAGAACCACGGAATATTAGGGATTGGAAGGGGCCTCCAGAGATCATCCAGTCCAATCCCCCTGCCACAGCAGGATCCTCTAGATCCAGTCATTAGGGATTAGAAGGGACCTCCAGAGATCATCCAGCCCAATCCCCCTGCCACAGCAGGATCCCCTAGATCCAGTCATTAGGGATTGGAAGGGACCTTGAAAGATCATCCAGGCCAATCCTCCTGCCACAGCAGGATCCCCCAGATCCAGTCATTAGGGATTGGAAGGGACCTCAAAAGACCATCCAGTCCAATCCCTCCACCAGAGCAGGATCCCCTAGATCCAGTCACTACATTGGTCTCATACTCACACCTTTTCTTTGGGTTCCTCCACACACCAAAGTTTTCACAAGGAAGGCAGCTGCTTTGCAGCAGAGACACCTAATTGTTTTCAAAGTGTTTGGTTTTTTTTAAATCAGACATTTTTATTTCTCGGTGAAAACCTTATATTAGGATGGAATTTTACAGGCCATTAATCTCATGCAGGCTCACGGGTCTCGGGGAATTAGTTACCTTAAACGAGTAGCGACTGTTCACGCTCTGTAATTGCTCTTCATCAAACCCATCCTAAGATGTTTAATATGCAGAGTTAGCAGAGAGATGAAAAGCTCTCCGAGTGTGTCTCTGTGCACGAGGCCATCGTTCTGCAGTGTTATTGTCTGCTATTAAAATTCCAATTACAGGGCATCACACAGCCCTCCGATAGAAGCACAACTGCTCACAAAACGAGAGCCTTATTGATCGAGGAGCGCGACGCAAACGCCCCGGGTTTGTTCCGACATTTAATTGCCTCCTACCAGGAGCTTTGCAAACTTTTAAGGGGAAAACTCAGTTCGTATAGAAGCATCGTATGAGACCGCATCTGGAATGTTGTGTCCAGTTCTGGGCCTCTCAGTTCAAGGACACAGAGCTGCTGGAGAGAGCCCAGCGCAGAACCACCACGATGATGAAGGGAGGGGAGCATCTCCCTGAGGGAGCTTGGAAAACAGGAGACTGAGGGGTGTCCTCATTAATGTTGATGAATATGTGAAGGGTGGGTGTCAGGAGGATGGAGCCAGGCCCTGCTCAGAGGCATCTAATGATAGGACAAGGGGCAGTGGGTGTGAGCTGGGACAGAGGAGGTTCCATATAAATATGAGAAGGAACTTCTTCACATTGAGGGTGACAGAGCCCTGGAAAGGGCTGCCCAGGGGGGGTGTGTAGTCTCCTTCTCTGGAGATGTTTAAAACCCGCCTGGGTATGTTCCTGCATGATCCTGCTGTGACAGGAGGGATTGGACTAGATGATCACTCAAGGTCCCTTCCAATCCCTAATGTTCCGTGATCTTCAAAGATCGACACCTCCCAGCCACCCTGCTGCTAAGAAGGGAGGTGAAGGCTGTGCTGACCACATCTGCACCACCGAGCTGAGACCACACTTCTGAAACACGTGATGTTACCAGCAGACACACATCACCACAGTGGGCCTGTCAGTCCTTCTACAGAGGTCAGACAGGAAGGTGATGCTCTCCAGGCATCCGTGCCAGCACAAACCGGCGTCACGCCTGTGCTCCAGTCCACCTGACTGGAGGATCTGGCTCCAGTCGTATGGAGCAGCCTGGTAACAGCCCCTTTGGTGTGAAGTGATTCTTTCAAGGAACAGTTCCTTCCAGGTACAATTTTCCTTCTGAGGAAAACACACTTCGTTTATTCTGACAGACCTTGCAGTCCCACTTTCATCACACCAAGCTGGCAGTCAGCTCCCAGTGCTGCTGCTACAGCTGGAGCCACCTCTGAAGAACAGCCTTGGCCAAGCTGATGCACGGTAGGTACCTACCTGCAGCTCTCAACCTACACCTCACATTAAACAGCAAAAAGCTGCACCTACATTTCGTTGCTGTTTGATGCTGAATAATTAAAATCATTTGAATTAGGCTTCTTTTATTTTCTGAGATGCACAAAGGGATTCCGAAGTCTAAATATATCAAGGGGAGGAAAAACAAGCTTAAGGAATGAAAAGCTGAGAGCTTGCACTGGCTTGTCCAGCAGCTCTCTGCAGTTTCCAATATTTCTCTCTCCAGGGCTTTTTCCGTGAACGTGCAAGGCCTGAGCTTCAAGCACACACCTCACACTGCACTGACTTCTTGGAGAAGGCCTGAAGGATGTGACCCTGGAACACAGCTCCTGTTCCAGACTCCAGCCTTACATCTCCATCGGTGCCCCCCAGCACTCGACCTGAACAGCCAGCCCACACACACTCCGTCCTCCAGCGGGGCCTGGCCACCCGTTAGGACCACTCTCAGGAAAAGTCATGGTCAGGTAGAAGGTAAAAGCTGTGCAGCTCCTTACAGGGAGAGAAACATCAGTCCCTGCCATGTCTGCAAGCTGGACCAGTAGCTACAAGAGTCTTACATTAGCATTTACTTCATTTTGCTGCATTTGAGGTTTGGCAGCTTTCCACACAGAAAACCCAGCAGTGCTCTGGGTTGCAACACCTCGCTTTTGGCCCCAGTACCACCCTCCCTACCCGCCACGGTGTGTTGAGACACCTGGCTAGTGCGTGTCTGTGTCCTGATGCCATCTGTGACCAGCGCTACGGTACCAGCAAAAGCTCAGGCTCTGCTCCAGACACACTAGGTGTCACCCCCAACCTTGTCAGGTAAGCATCATCTCACTGAATAAACTGCTCTTTGGCAAGTCCTCACAGAATCTCAGAACGTTAGGGGTTGGAAGGGACCTGGAAAGATCATCCAGTCCAACCCCCCTTGACAGTTGTTCACCTATTTTTTGTTGTTTTACAGTGTCTCTCTTGCATTTTGAAGCATCCCCTTCCTCCCTGCAGTGCTGCAGGATCACACATCATGAGTTACAAGATCAGATGCAAAACCAAACCCGTAAGAAAGGACAGGAGAAACAGATCTATCCCTGCAATTACTGATGGCAGTGTCCTCAGCAAGTGAAGCTTGCTCCTGATCCTAGTTAGCAGCTCTTCAAACATCCAAACCACATAATTAGGAAGCGCAGCATCGTCGAGAGGACATGGATTTTGCATTTGGTGACCTTTTCCTCACTAATTTCCAGGGCATTATGTGATGTTCAAATCGTTCTCTACACAAGGCGGCAAAGGCAGCCACAGATGCACAAGGATGACTGACATGTAAGTGGTGGCACTAATTAGCACGGAAGCACTCCAAAGGGCAGATCAGATGATGTCTGTATTCACACTGGGTGGCCTTGTTCATTAACAAGATGTTCTTCTGGAAGAAATATGCCCAGGAAGGCCTCGTGTATCCACTGAAGAAGCAATTCATAGAACCATAGAATCATTAGGATTGGAAGGGACCATGAATGGATGGAGCCAGGCTCTGCTCAGTGGCATCTAGTGATAGGACAAGGGGCAATGGGTGTGAGCTGGAACACAGAAGACTCCACGTCAAGATGAGAAGGATCTTCTTCCCAGTGAGGGTGACAGAGCACTGAAAGGGCCTGCCCAGGGGGGTTGTGGAGTCTCCTTCTCTGGAGATGTTTAAAACCTGCCTGGCCATGTTCCCATGAGACTGGATCTAGGGGGTCCTGCTGTGGCAGGGGGATTGGGCCGGATGATGTTTCGAGGTCCCTTCCAATCCCTAATGTTCTGTGATTCTGCAATCTCAAAAAACCTCTTACACAGAACTACCCGTTTCTGTTTTACAAGAAAGGGAAGAGACCATCTTCTGAGTCACTTTTGCACTTGGAGCACGGCCCTTGCTACCAGCTGTTTTGTTCAGAACTCCGTCCGGGAGCATCACCCGCCTCAGAACGGCGGAACAGAAGCACAGCACAGCCTCCTGCCGCGGCTCACCGTGCCTGGGTAGGGAAGCGCAACCAAATCCTTGCCCACAGCGCAGCAGATTAAACGCCTAATCCCAAACTCATTGAACACTCGTGAGGCTCGTTAAATTCAATCCCTGGCTCGTGTGTTTGCGCAGCGCCGGCGTGCGAGGCAAGGTCAGGAGGTGACCGAGCTTTGCTTCCATCGGGCGTCACGGTGTTTTCTCGCGCCGGAGAAGCTAAATGTCACAGAAGGTAACTGGGGGCAGACCTGATGGGAGAGGAGTGTTGCCTCAGAGTTGGAACGTGTCTGGTTCTACGACCATGTCACCAGCGTGTCAAGAAGAAAGAGAGAAAAACCCAACAGTTTTTGTGTTTGATCCTCCTTCAGAAACAAGTTTAGTGGATTTTTCAGGCCCAACTGTCCTTTTTTGATTCTCCAGGCTAATTTAAAATCTTGAGCAACGCCAGCAATTGTGGTTAGAGGTTCCCTCAGCCAGCAAAACGTCCACCTCAGCAGACTCTGGCTCGCAGAAAGCAGAAGCACACCGGAGCCCAGCGCTCTTACTCAGCCTTGCACAACCCGGAGGGTGCTCTGGGTGGGATGGTGGAGGCAGTTTTCTTGCCCAATGGATTTTCCACGAAGCATCAAACCTTTCCTAGCAGAGCACAACTATGGTGAAAGGAAAGCAAACATCACAGTTGTACTCAGGGGCGTTGTGGAGTCTCCTTCTCTGGAGACATCCCGGTGCGACTGGATCTAGGGGATCCTGCTGTGGCAGGGGGATTGGACTGGAGGATCTCTCAAGGTCCCTTCCAATCCCTAATGCTCTGTGATCCTGATGTCAAGCAAACCCTCACTGACTCCTGGGGGGTTATTCGCTTTAGGAATCGCAGCTGTCAAGTGTTTTTCTTTCCTTGCTAGTGATAACCCCATGTAAACCCTGTTACGTGCCACCACGTCTGCAGCTTTAACGCGGTAATTCCTGCTCCAACCCCAAAGCACTGCGTCTGTAATGACATCTGTAATTGAGACACCGCGGGGATGGAGAGCTGAAAGCTGGCAGGCGACGGGGAGCGAAAACACCGAGAGGGGGGCTCTGTGTGTGTACATGTCATTATGAGATTCCAGCTCCCCGAGAGCCCTCCTCTCGAATCTCTCCCTGTCTGCAAGGCAGAGCAAACCCACATCACCTTAGTCACACACACACACACACAAATCACTGAATCACAGAGATCAGGGATTGGAAGGGACCTGGGAAGATCATCTAACCCAATCCCCCTGCCACAGCAGGATCCTCTAGACCAAGAACATTATCGATTGGAAGGGACCTGGGAAGATCATCTAACCCAATCCCCCTGCCACAGCAGGATCCTCTAGACCAAGAACATTATCGATTGGAAGGGACCTGGGAAGATCATCTAATCCAATCCCCCTGCCACAGTAGGATCCTCTAGAGCAAGAACATTATTGATTGGAAAAGACCTCCAAAGATCATCTAGCGCAATCCCCCTGCTGGAGCAGGACCACGTAGACCAAGTCGCACAGGAACACATCCAGGTGGAGATGTTAACATCTCCAGAGGAGGAGACTCCACAACCCTCCTGGGCAGCCTGTTACAGTGCTCTGTCAACCTCACAGTGAAGAAGTTCCTTCTCAGATTGATGTGGAACCTCCTCTGTTCCAGCTCACACCCACTGCCCCTCATCCAATCATTAGATGACACTGAGCAGAGCCTGGCTCCATCCTCCTGACACCCACCCTTCACACATTTATGAACATTAATGAGGTCACCCCTCAGTCTCTGTTTCTCCAAGCTCTAGAGACCCAGCTCCCTCCCATGTGGCAGGTTTCTGTTTTCCCACCACGTTTCTCTGACCAGGCTCGCAGAAACCTCCTAGCAGCAGTGCCAGGCTCGCGTTCACAGCACTGGTGGGTAAACTCTGCCGTCCCCAAGGTGCTGTGTAAGCCAACTGCACACAACAGAGGTGACCTTCCATGTAGTCCCCACCCTGTGAAAGCACACAGGACAAGTCACACACAGTAAGAGCTTGTTCCTGATGCCCTCCTACTCTGCTGTCTCGTTACTGAAAACCTCTCCGCAGCCATTTGGGAGCGCGGGGTCCTGGAGCTAGCAGGGCTCGCTGCTGGAAGCACGGAGGCACCAGGAGGCACGCAGAACACTCACTTCACACAGCTCTGAAATGTCAGGCTGCGGGAAGCTTAGTCACTTCACATTTTAACATGCGGCCAGGAATCACACGGGAATTGCAGGCTGGCTCCTGCTGGATTTCTCCCGGATGGAGTCGCTTCCTACTCGTTCTGATCATTAACTCACTGAGTTTTGCAGATTTACTTGTTAGTACTTTCTCTCTGTTCATATAAGCTCTGCTGTGCACTTAAAAACCTTACATGTGGATTCAAAGCACTTAGCGCATCTCAGAGCGTAAACTCACGGCAAGCAGGACCACCAGGAACTTCTTCCAGAGCCCTGGCAGGGGCTGCCCAGGGGGGTTGTGGAGTCTCCTTCTCTGGAGACGTTTAAAACCCACCTGGATATGTTCCTGTCTGGGTGATCCTGCTGTGGCAGGGGGGTTGGACTGGGTGATCTTTCAAGGTCTATTCCAGTCCCTAATGATTCTATGATTCTGTGAATGGAAGGGACCTCCAAAGGTCATCTAGCCCAATCCCCCTGCCACAGCAGGATTTCAAAGTATGCTGTCCTGTACTTAAAACCCGGCCTGTCCTAGCGCTCCTGACAGCTCCTGACAGCTGCTGACAGCGTGCGCACCTCTGCCCAAGGTATTCACACCAGTAAAACCAGTGTAAACGTTACTCCCAAGACCTATCAAAGAGGAAGTGCAGCTGTAACCTCCACAGAAGAACCTGTATTTGAACGCCACGGAGCGCTCCTTCCCATGTCAGCATTACACACATAACGATCTGAATAATCACAACATTTCCCAGGCACATCCTCAGCCTAGAGCACAAACTAGGATCATGTCATTTACCTTAAAAACCTCAACAGGCAGAGCAGCGCCGATCCGGTTTCTACGCCGACACGCAGTAAGGAACACGGCTGCTTCTCACCCCTTCGACCCAGAGCACGTGCTGCTAACCGTGTGGAGCCTGACGCCCCAGCAAGACGCCCCTCGGGTCGGCACGTCTGGCCCCGCCGAGCCACGTGCTCAGGTGTGCGGCGGTCGCGCTGCGGGGAGGAATCGCGGGCTCTGCCTTTCTGCACCGTGGCACAGGCGCTGCAGACCCAGTGGAGTGGAAAGACCTAGTTTCAACTCATTTTAAGCCAAGTTTACCTGCTCTCAGTCTGTCTTTAAGAGAAGAAAAATACACTGAGGGGCAGGGCTTCTCCTCTCTGCCGCTACCACCCTGCATTCAGTCACAGAATCACAGGACATTGGGGATTGGAAGGGACCTTGAAAGATCAACCAGTCTAGCCCTCCCACCACAGCAGGATCCCCTGCATCAAATCAACAGGAACACATCCAGGTGGGTTTTAAATGTCCCCAGAGGACACTCCACAACCCCGCTAGGCAGCCCCTTCCAGTGCTCCATCCCCCTCACCATGAAGAAGTTCCTTCTCATATTGATGTGGAACCTCCTCTGTTCCAGCTGACACCAATTCTGCCCAGACAGGGCTGAGGAAACGAGACAGAGGAGCAGGACTTTGCAAATCCTTCAGCTCAGCGGGAATAGAAGCAGCTTGCAGAGCCTGGAAGCCAGCGCGTGTGCTCAGCAGTGTTTTCAGCCGCTCCGAGCGCTGCGGACGGCAGCACCGCTGGCGCGAACACCAAACCTTTTCTCCCAGCAGCAAGGCCAATCGATACTGCCCTGTGTGGAAACGTCAATACAGACACACACAAATCATGACGTTATCATCCCAGAGGCTGAGGGACTCGGGTTTGCATGGTTGAAAGGACAGAAATCAACTTTCAGCACCAGCAAAGTTTTTAAAACACAAGGTAAACACAAACACTGCTCTGCTGTGGGGTTGTGTTGTGGGCTTGTTTCTCTACAGCGAGGTCAATTTCCTCGTGGCTTTTTAACACAACTGCAGGGCTACTGAAAATGACCCTAGAAGCAGGAAAGAACCTATTTAAGTGACTTTTATTGTTCAAACTGAAAGAAGTGCTAAAAGCCAAAGCAGCATTTAGACATCATTGATGTTGATGAATATGTGAAGGGTGGGTGTCAGGAGGATGGAGCCAGGCTCTGCTCGGTGTCATCTAGTGATAGGACAAGGACAGTGGGTGTGAGCTGGAACACAGGAGGTTCCACATCAATGTGAGAAGGAACTTCTTCACTGTGAGGTTGACAGAGCACTGGAATGTTGTCTCTATAGCACCAAATAAAGTTTTTAATTTAAAGCAAGGCATCTCAGGCAGGGTTTGCAGGAATAATGCACCTTATCAGCTTCAGTTTGGTTTGGGCTTGTCCTTTTGTCTTCACAGTTATCCCTGATGGCAGAGGGAGCCTAAACGTGTGGTCAGGTGCTGGTCAGTCACACAAACTTCCCTTTAGTTAAGTTGGTGACTCTAAGAAACCTCACCTAGCCTGCTGGAGCTTAATCCTGGACTGGAAATACTCAAGTGGTGGCAAAAGGCAGTTCTTCTTTTGACATAAAGTAGGAACTTCTTCCCAGTGAGGGTGACAGAGCACTGGAAGGGGCTGCCCAGGGTGGGTGTGGAGTCTCCTTCTCTGGAGACATTCAAAACCCACCTGGACATGTTCCTGTGCGGCTTGGTCCAGGTGATCCTACTGTGGGAGGGGGATTGGGCTGGATGGTCTTTTGACATCCCTTCCAATTGATAATATTCTTGATCTAGAGGATCCTGCTTTGGCAGGGGGATTGGACTAGATGAACTTTTGAGGTCCCCTCCAATCCCTAATGCTCTGTGATTCTGTGACACTCTGAGAGACAAGTTTTTCCAGCACTCAAGAGCCGAGGTTCCTTCCACTGCCCTTCCAAAAAGACATCCCAGCCACGCCGAAGAGAAAGGCAAGAGGAGGCTGTGGATTCACACTGGCTGTCAGGAAACACAAACACAAGCCCGACCTAACAGCGTCACTTGGAAACGCGCGGCGGGCCCACCCTTGGCAGGCAGCACCAGGGTTTAACTCGCACTGTGGCAATATTTAAAGCAGCTCTGCAACTCGCGTTCTCCACCCAACCGAACAAGAGACGTCGATGCTGTCAGAAATGAAAAACACCACACGGATAGAAGCGAGAGAAACCATCTAAACTTCTGGCTTTTTTGGTCTTCATGGGGTTTTTTTAATCCAAAAGAATTGTACAGCGGTTTTATTTCTTTTTAAATAACTTACAGGATCAAAAGGAAAATAAATGCATAGCTTCAAAACCTTAGAGCATAACCTCCCCTTGTTGTGGAAGAGTTCAAAGTCATAAAGTGCTGCAGATATGAACACACATCAGACAAATCATCTAGTAACTAACTTATTTTTCAGGTTTATTTAACAATATTCCAAGCTTAGAACATTAAATAAAAATCTCACAGACAACGGACAGGACTAACAATGGCTTTGTTCTTGGGGTTTTTTTTCTCTTCTTCTCCACTACTTAAAAAATGCTGAGACACATCGATTGAACCAACTAGGGGGTTTTATTTTGGATACCAAAAACATAAACAGAAGCTGGAAGGGAGTAGTGCATTGCACTGACCTCAGTAACCTGCTTGTAAGCGTCGCTGCGCATGTTTAGCCCTAGAAGACAGGGATGGAAGCAGGAGAGGGACAGAGGCAAAGTGGAGGTGGGGAGCAGTGCTCTGCGCGGAGGATCCACGCACCTCACGCCAGCATCTGCGCAGCGGCTCAGGGGCTCACGGCAGCAGGTGAGGGTGGTGCCAGCAGACTCAAACTGACAGCAGCTGGCACTCAGCAAGACGTCACCCCAGCAGACTGCAGGGATGCGACAGCTCGGGTACCACCAAAAGGGGACCTGCTGCACCTAGCTCCCTGTAACTCAGCTCTACCACTCTCGCAGACAGCCTACATGCCCGTGGGAGGCCAAGCTTGTGTTTTGCACTTTGGGCAACAACATACGCCTCGTCCGTGGGCATGGAGAATCACAACATTCAGCGGCTGCATCGGGTGTGGACGTTGTACTACAAGTGCAAATTAAGTTTCAGGGGGCTAGCGAGTGACAACCCAGGCTATGGACAGACAAACACAGGCCAAGCCGCCTGTGAAATGCGTTTTTGCTGGGCTTGTATCTGTCCAGGAGCTCACTGCCACCCACTTCCCTGCTCCTTTAACCTCCATGATTTCTCCTCACCCTCCTGCCCCTTCCTGCCGCCTACGAAGAACACAAGATGCTTGGATCTCAACCATCCAAAACCTCTTACACTGAAGCATAAAGAAGCAGTTTGGCTAGAGATTAATTTCCACTGTGAGTCTCATCTTTGTGTTTTTCTTCTGGCTGGGCCCCTTCCACAACAAAACGTCCCTGGGTACCACCACGATGAAAAAACCCAAACTTCCTCCGCCAGCAGAGTAACAGCCAGTCTCCAGCAGACCTCTCTCCAGAAAGACTGTCTGACCTAGCGACGGGCTAAAGCCAAAGCAGAAGTCAAGTCACCATTAACAGAAACAAAGCCCCAAGCAGACCTTGACTGCAACTGGAAAACACCAAGAGCTCTGCAAAAAAACACCAGCTGCCCTCCCACTCTGAGCCAAGGGTGAACTCCAGTCTGCTCTGGGACCTGCAGCACCTCCTAAGAGATGGGGCATTGGGGTTGGTCATCTTTCTTTTTTGCCTTACTTGCCAAGTGCTCCAAAGGGCTTAGAACGCTTGGGCATACAGACACAGAAAAGAGCAGCTACAACACACAACAACTAATCCTAAACATTACTCAAACGTTAGACTGGACAGAACTAAATGTCCACTCTACAAACTGAATTAAAAAAAAAAAAGACAGGAGAAATAAAAAAGGAGTTTTAAGTGCCAAGATAATAAGAAACAATCTTAAAAACTCACTAAATACACGTGGGGAAACGGGGAGCTTCCCCTTCTTATAAATATATTTACATAATGTTAAAGCTCTTTGTTTTTTGTTGTCCACAAAATTTTCTAGCTACAATGGGCAAAGTCTCCAAAGCTTCGACGTAGGGGTTCAGGGTTTTATAACACAGACAGACTGCTAGACCCGTGACCCACACACGTCTCCCCACCCTCTCCCCTCGCTCCCGCAGCCACCGAGGAGGAGCCTGGTGCTCTCCTCGCCTTCCTCGCGCCACTCGGCGTCAGCCAGGACGTCCGAAGGCATCGTCAGGCTGCCTCGACCCCGCGCGCTTGGTTACCACTTTGCCGGAGCACGAGTGGCCACGAGCAGGGCTTGCCTCGACACGGAAGGGAAAACAACAAGGTTCTGCTGCTTAGCTGCTGCTGCTGCAGCTCAATGGTAAAACTGGACTCACACAGCAACATCAGCTCAGAAGCTTCTGTCCCATTGACACCACTCTGGAAAGGAAAATAACTTATCCCAGTATAAACGCATCCACACTGCAGCCTATGCCAGCAAGTACCAGTTCAAACAGCAACACATCAGTCTCCCAAGTGACAGAATTACACCAGCTGAACGTTCCTAGCATAGACCAGGCCTAAGACATGAGGTAGTGAAAAAGAAAATCAGGCTCAAGATCTTTTTTTTCATTCCATAGCATCTCTATACTCTAAAAATATTTGCTGCTCAGATTTACAGACTTTAAAAAATGTTTTAAAATCCAAAATGTAAAGCTAACATCCTGGTTCACGCAGGATTTACTAGCAGAGGCATAAACAGAATTCCTTGCGCAGGTTCCTAATGCAGGAAAAACCACGTCTACGATCGAAAGCGCCGAAGCACGCGCTTGTCTCCCGCTGAAGCAAGCGGGAAGGCAGCACGTGGCCAAGTGCTTTCTGAAATCTGGGCCACAGGCAGAAATCACAGTCTTTGTAGAATTTATTTCCTCATTCATTTCAGTGCTGTGTAATCACAAGTCATTCATGGTTTAAGACAGCAGGAGAAAACATAGACAATGGAAGCTAAATCAAGTTTGTCACAACCGTTCAATATTTACAGCATTCATCACACAAACAGAGGATATTTTTGGTAGCTTAAGACAAGTACCTTTTCTCTTTGCTACTAAAAGTACCGCAGCAGTCCTGCTCGTGTTAAACGAACCCACTGTCTCGGATGTTAAAGAAATTGTTGTTTACGTTCACCGACTCATTCAAATTAAAAATCTGTTCCTGTTCCAAACCCCACTCTCCCTCGTCCTCGTCCTCCGGCTCTGCCTCAGACCCGTTCCGACTGTTCTCGTACAAAAAGATCTGCTCGTCCACGTGGGCCGGGGCTAAGCGGTTTCTCTTTGCACTGACCACGTTAGCAGAAGAGCCGAAGAGGCGCTCGGGGAAGACCCGCGTGGCCAGAATACACCAGTACTTCTGAAGAACCTTTGGTAACACTGGGAACAGCGCCAGTCTGTCAGACCACCACTTCAGCGGGTCTTCGTTCAAGCCAAGGACCTTCTGCGACTTGAAGTTGCTCAACTCCTCGACGATCTGAGCATGCCATTCCTCCTGGTCCTCCACGCCTCCCGTCTGGCAAAAGATCTCTGCCAGCATGTTGTTGATGACACTGGTAGGAGGAGGAGTAGAAGAGATGATGATTTTTTTCACGGGGGGCTCTTCCGAAACCGTGAAGAATTTCTCCTCAGTCCTAAAAGTACTTTCTTTCACTTTCTCCAGCAGGCTTTTTGCCTCCTCCACCACTCTGTTCTCAACCTGCTGCCGCTCAAAGGCCGAAAGAAAAGGCAGTTTTTTGTAGCGGGGATCCAAGAACGTTGCAACATTGAGGAACATGTCTATCTCAGGTGTGTGCTGGTAGGTGGAGGACAGTTCTTTAGCAATCACCTCCTTTGCCATGCTGATTTCTTTCAAATCGTTCTCTTTGATGTTCAGGGTAGTATTCAGAAGCATGTGGAGAAGCGGCTTCACCATGCTTATCGTCGGGTACTTTGAAGCAGACATCATCTCTGCAACCTGTTTGAAAGGCTGCAGCAGCTCCACCAGCCCTTCGATTGTATTCCACTCGCTGGCCTCCAGCATGAGGTGGTGGTTGTTGCTGTCCTCCACCAGCACGGCCGCGATGACAAACTGCTGCTCCTTGAGGCGCTGCAGCATAGCGAGCGTGCTTCCCCACCAGGAAACGCGGTCGCTTACCAGCATGCAGTGGAGAATGTTCTGCTGCTTCTGCTTCTCGCTCAGCATGTACATCGCGACCGTGGACTGCTGAAAATACTCCACCAGCTTTCGGCACCTGGCAAGAATGCTACAGAGTTTGGGGAGCTGAAAAGCCTGTTGTATTCCTGCATTAAAGGTGTGCCCCAAGCAAGGCATCTGCACGGGAATATCTAGGAGAGAGCAAGCTTTCACAATGTCTTTACTGTAATCTGTTGTAGCACCAAAGACTTTTGTATTGATCCCCCACTCGATGAACGTCTCATAAAGGACTCGCGTAATAGTCTCTGCGGTATTATCCTCCGGTACCTCGAACGTTTTCAGACACCGCGAGGTCACAGCCAGGCAGTTGGCAGGGCTGCTGCTGAGAAAGTGAACGGCGATGGTCACGTACGACCTGTTCTGGTTCTCGCTCCTCCACATGTCGGTGGAAATGCCGCACCACAGAACCTCGGTGAGCTCCTTCAGCACTATTTCTCGTACGGCGCTGTACTTCTCGGGTATAGCTTTTGTGCAGAAGTACTTCCGGCTCGGCAGTTCGTACCTGGGGTCTGCCGTCCTCAGGAGGGCCTTGAAGGTGGGCTCGTCAACGATGGAGGCTGGATACATGCCCTCGCAAATCAGGCTGATGACTGCCGACGTCAGCTCCTGGTGCTTTTTGTTCTCGTAGTTCTGGTAGGTCTTCATGATGAGGCTATCTTGAACAACCTGCTGCGACGACTCCGGCTTGATCTTGGAAAAGGCAGTGGCGAAGGCTTCCCTCATTTGCTCGGTGTTACTTTTGACAAATTCACAGAACTCGTCGGGGTGATTTTTCTCGAGGTGATAGGAAAGGTTGGAGGTGTTTCCTGAATAGGCGATCTGCGCCATGCAAATACGGCAGTAGATCTTCTTCCACTGCAATATGCATCCTTCCGCATTGGTATCAAACCCAAAGTACTTCCACACTTTACTCTTTGCTCTCGGGTGAGCCACTAACTTTAGGTCTGATGGGGAACCTTCTAAACTTTTATTCTCCATTGCTTCTTGGCCACCGTCCCACCTTTTGATCCTTCACTCATTAATGAGTACCTGATAAAGGCAGTAAGATAAAGATACAATGAGAAAGCACAAGTTTGACCACACTTAACCACGTGAAATCAGCGCTTCTGCAAACGTATCAAGAAGCCGACCTCACTCATTACATTTGCAAATTTAAAGATGAGATTTGCAGGAAGCAAATGTGACCTACAGGAAGCCCATCAGAACGTCAACAATTTAAAAGGGTTCTACTGTGAAACTGAGCTAAAAGACTTCAAACACATCTTGTCTCTGGAACTGAGCAATTACAGAACATTAGGGATTGGAAGGGACCTCGAAAGGTCATCTAGCCCAATCCCTCTGCCGCAGCAGGATCACCTAGACCAAGTCGCACAGGAACATGTCCAGGTGGGTTTTCAACGTCTTCAGAGAAGGAGACTCCACAACCAACCTGGGCAGCACCTTCCAGTGCTCTGTCACCCTCCCTGTGAAGAAGCTCCTTCTCATATTTGTGGGGAACCTCCTATGTTGCAGCTTACGCCCACTGACCCTTGTCCTACCATTAGATGACGCTGAGAAGCGTCTGGCTCCAGCCTCCTGAATTCTGGGTAGAGAAAGCTCCACCACCACCTCAGAGCTGACACATGAATGTCACACAAACCGGTCACCTGCTGTAGCACCTCCCTGCCTCTCAAGCTATAGTCAGGGCTAGCCAGGCATCCTCTTGCCTAAGAGCTACTAAACTTCACTGCGGACACTTAATTCAATTGAAACTTGATACTGGGGAGCAAAGGTTTTACTGTTTGTTTGTTTTGAAAGAAGTTTTGTTGGCTTCATCTAACTGTTCCAGCGTTTGCTTTAAAAGAACAGAAGTATCTGTGATGCAAATGAAGACATTCATCTGCTCCTCTGAAATGTAAAGATGTGTTGTGACTGACATGAAAGGAAAAAGAGTTTGAACCTACACGCAGATCAAGAGCCTGACACCTTTCCTGTCCTTCTCTGTCTGAAATCAAAGACACCTCCTGAACTCGTAGTTCACTACTGCAGTTCCTGGAATAACAGTGCGTTATAATGACAGGAAAAGCACACGGGGCAGCCCTAATACATGTTATTATCCACATCAGCTGCAAAAGAATTCTGCTGTGTTTTCTTCAAAAGGCTACAGAAGCAGGGAGGGGGTGACGCTCTAGAGATGAGCGTGGCGATAAGGCAAGACTTGGCAATCTCAGTATCTGCACAGGAAAATGCTTCTTGTGCAAACAGTCACATGCAAGTGCTGCTTGAAGCCCACAGCGGTTCTGTGCGCTGGGCTTGCGGCTGGCACCCGCGGAGCTGCCTTCCCCACACGAAAAAGCCAAGCCACAGCACACATTCCTCTCCATTTCTTCCACACAGTCAGCCAATCCTCCATGACAGCAACAAGCCCTTTGCCAGGGGCCTGGGCAGGAGAAGGAAGCCATCAGCTAATCACAGCTGCAACCTCATCCACAAAAGAAGAGGGGAAGAGCGCAGGAGAGCACCGGGAGAACCCCTGCAATCAGAAAGCGACGGCGTTGCTCCTTCTCTGCTCACCCAGAGCTGCACCTGCACCCAAGCCCCAAGATTCCCAAGCGGGAAGACTGGTTGGTTGGGGGAGGAAGACAATGACTTCTTCATGCTGCTGCAAGGGAGTATCGAGGAGACAAAACAAGCTGCGTGTGCAAGCTTCACCAAGAAAAGATGTTTTCTCTCTGAACTGCAGCTGGTAGTTTACAGCACTTTATGAAGGTCTTGAATGGAAAACCAAAAACAGGTTTACCATGACTAAACCTCTGCCTTTGGAACACAGCTACTGCCCTAGAAGCAGAACAAAAGACGCAGGGCAAGCATTTTACTGGATCTGTTCTGAAGACTTACCCGTGGGTGTAGACCTTTTGTGGGTTTTTTCTCCTGAGAGGGGCAACACTCTAACTGCTAACTAGCATGCCCTCTACCGTGATTCACTTCGGCCTTTCCAGCTACCAGGATAAGCTATTGATTCAACAGGGTAATGCTGCCTAATCCCAAAGACGTGGTATCTCCTGCAGCAAGGTGTGCAACCCCACAAAAACTGATGATTCTGAAAGACAAATATGTATGTGTGTGATGTATGATGATGCGACTCTGCCATCCCATCAGACTGCACATCGAGCGCAGTATTATTACTAGTGCTTTTAGAGCCTTCCATTTCTATCCAGGACATGGTGTCCTGAGGAAGTACAGAGGCTCCAGCGCAGAGCCATGAAGATGATTAAGGGAGTGGAACATCTCACTGAAGGGCAAAGGCTGAGGGAGCTGCATCTCTTGAGCTTGGAGAAAAGGAGACTAAGGGGTGATCTCATTAATGTTGATAAATATATGAAGAGTGGGTGTCAGAAGGATGGAGCCAGGCTCTGCTCGGTGGCATCTAATGATAGGACAAGGGGCAGTGGGTGTGAGCTGGAACAGAGGAGGTTCCACATCAGTGAGAGAAGGAACTTCTTCCCAGTGAGGGTGACAGAGCAGTGGAAGGGGCTGCCCAGGGGGGTTGTGGAGTCTCCTTCTCTGGAGATGTTTAAAGCCCACCTGGTTATGTTCCTGTGTGACTTGGTCTAGGTGATCCTGCTGTGTTGGGGGAATTGGACTAGATGATCTTTGGAGGTCCCTTCCAATCCCTAATACTCCGTGATTCCATGATTTCATTAAATCTTACAGTTTCCTTCACAGTTCCTGAAAGCAATGAAGAAGGCTCTGTAATAAAAAAGCTGATGTGTCTTTAATATTTAAAATTAGCATGACACACCTGGGATCATAAAAAGTTCATCACAGACTGATAAAATACAAGTTATTTTAGAGCAAGGGAGTGTTGTTACAGACTCGCCTCACCCCTCATTCTTGGGTACATTAGAGCTTTGCCACTGCTCTGGGATGGGGATCTGGCACTTGGCAGCAGTCGCGCAGAGCAGCACTGCCACAGCCAAGGCTATGCCAGCATAACACAGCCTTGATTATAATGCTGTGAACCACACTTCAGCTGTCATAATAGCTCAGATGTAAACTGCTGATCATCCCTGCCTCTCCTCAACTGCTACACAGCATAGCTGGCACTGTGGAAAAAAAACCCCAAACACAAAACCCTCCCCACTTCTCACTTTCCTCTAAGATGAGGCAAATTTTTCCTCTTTCAGTGAAACTGCTAATAGCCTGCGCTTGGCAAAAACTAGAGCAGAGCGAAGCCAAACTGAAGACACTTTGCAGAAGGAAATCCATTGGGAATGAAGCAGCTTGTCGCCCTTGGGAAGTGCCACAGCCTTTAACAAGGGCAGTTGAGGGAAATGCTCTCTTTCAGCTTGCCGAACTTTCCATGATGAGAAAGCTAGCACCACTCTGGTTTGCTGGAAACCCTTCCACGCACAGAAGCCTTCAGGCTACAAACATGCCTCTTCCTTTCTCCCTTGAATTCCCACCCACACTGAAATAGCACACCTTCACAGAAGTTGCTGTTTTCCTTGGCTCCTTCATGCAGCTGGCCAACACCACCAGCCAGTGCCAAGGCCTGCAGACAGGATCCTCTACTGGCCTTGCAGAAGACTCGGTGGCCCCAAGAGTTGGAGGAAGGGTTTCCCAGGCTTCCTGGGCCTAACGCTTCAAACCCACTGTCCTTGGGGCAGGTTGTGCTGCCTTCTCACACCCCTCTCACTCTCCTAACACAAACTCCCAGATCCTCTCTGTAGAGCAGGGCTCAGGATAAAACACTGAAACACCAGCAACGTTGTGGAGGGCAGCAGCGTTACCCCTGCACAGGGCAAGACTCAGTTTCCCCAAAAGAAAATAGATTCAAAACCTGTACAAGAGTCTCTTGGTTGTGAAACTGAGCATGGGGATGTGAAGCAACATGGGGTGTGCAGCCACCCTGCAACCTTAGCTCAGCCCCCTCGTGCACACACGGCGATGGCACCCTCCATAATTACACAGTAGGCATTGCTGTCGCGCAGCCCTTGCCTCATTCAGCGCAGGGGCAACCATAAAACAAGTGTTTCCTCACTTCTGAGACTACCTGAGTAACTCTCTCGGGTGTGTGGATGGGGGAAGAGGGATTATTAGATTCAGCTTCATTTTCATCTGTTGTCAATCCTTCCTACCCGTTCGGTTCTCACAGGGGAGCTGGATGTTTGACAACCTAGCGCTCGCACGGCTTCGAGCAGGAAGCACTTGGTCTATCATTATGCTTCCCTCTTATGAAGCAAAAGCCCTCGGTAAGTGAATCGAAAGCAAGAGATGCGTGTTCCCAAATTAGTATTTCAGGATTCATTCTAAAGTACCCTCAGTACAAATCATGACACTGAACAGCCAGAAATTGGGGCAAATTAAAGACATATGAGAAATTTCAATAAATTTTGAGAAGTACAGGAGTCATCTTTAAGGTCATCTGAACTTACTTCACACCACTACTGTTCTTCAGAGACGGTTTTCTACACGTCACAGGTAGAACATTTGACTAGAAAGACTTAAAAACCAAACAAAAGCTCAGCACGTAGTCTTCCCCTACTGAATCTCAACAACACATATAAAGCCAAAGAGAAAATGCGTAAGGAAGATGTCAAATAAAGTCCCTGAGAAACTTTGGAAATACTAAAAGAGCTGTGATGATGATGCTCATTGTTATTAACTGGATTTGTTATCAGCAGGACGACTTTCAGTGACACATCTCCAATGTCAATAATATCCCGGTGCCACACTTAATATTAGTTTTTTGGTTAGATTTTGGGTTTTAAAAAGCTGCCTATATCAAGACCTTCAGTCACACGGGGCTTCTTTTTTCCTCTCCTACTATTTAACTATTGTAGAACAAAATCCAAACAATAAATTCTAACTAAATTATTAATCGTTTAGGCCTCTTCAAAACTTTATTGATGCAACTAGCACTTGGGAAAGTGTTTCAACAAAAGTTAAACGTAAGTTTCCCTTTACTTCTGCACTTGGTTAGCAAAGCAGTCGCTGACTGTTCCCCGTGTATCCTCTCAGCTCTGTACTTGCGTTCCCCGAGCTTCCAGATGTGAATTCCAGACCAAGTTCCCTACTCTGTATTGGGGGGGGACAGGGGAGAGCTCACTTTGGTAACAAATATTGACTGTCTTCTCCGTTTGCAACTCAGAAGAATTCATAGGATCACAGAATCATTAGGGATTGGAAGGGACCTCCACAGATCATCCAGTCCAATCCCCCTGCCACAGCAGTATCACCCAGACCAGTTACAGGTTTTTGCCCTGAATCAAAGCTTCCAAGCTCAAACTGCCCCCTCTGCCCCTAAAAAACTGTCTTGAATCCCATCTACAAGCTTTAGATGAGCCCTAGTAGGATGTGACAGATCCGAGGGTCGCTTTTAGAAGCCATGCAGAAGTGCCCAAGAACACGCAACTCTGACTAAGTCATAGAAAAACAAACCTTGTTTGCTCTATGCGAATTAAAACCTCTCCGGCAAGTGCAACAAGAGATTTTATTGGAAAATTCAGAGGGCTGCACTGAACACCAGACCCCTTCACTCACCCAAAATCTCAAGCACGAGCCAGCAGGCATCCCTCTTGCTTTACACCTTCCACAGGAGAGCTGCACCACTGTCACGGAGAACTGGGGCCAAGGAGATGGGATCAGAGGCATGGCTGAGTGCCGTCTTGCCCTTCCCAGCCCCTTCCTCCCTTCAGCCTCTGCCCAGAGGGCACCCTGGCAGTAAAACACCTGTACCTGCGAGAGTTACGGACACCTCCTCGAAAAGGTTCGGGGGATGTTAAACAAACGCACCTTTCCAGAGCACGGCCTGCAGAAGGAACCTGGCGTCTTCTTACGGCCACTGCCGTCTACTGCTCCGAGCTTTCGTTAAGTGTGTCCTAACCACCGCTTTCGCTTTCTGCTGCGCTGCAGTCGCTGTTTTGATGTTATTGTGGAAACGGGGTTAATCCGGGTAAAAATGTTCCTGTTCACAAGCTGATTCACCCAGCAGTGGCTGGACACAGAGCCGAAGCAAGGCAGCAGGTAACTGCCAAGAGGCAACTGAGCGCAAACAACTATCTGAGGAGGAAACTACTTGTCCTTGGAAGAAACCACCCCAAGCTAACGCTGAAAAAAACTTTCCACATATGTCAGACCTGTCCTGGTCCTAGTCAGGCAGTTGACATTTCCCAGGTTGGATCTTCACTGGTTTCCTATGACATTTCCAAATCCAACACTTTTATTAAGAGCTGCTAGGAACAGACTGCGGCAAAAACACTCGGACCACATTTTCGTCGTCACACTGTTTCTCTTTGGATCAGAAAAAAAAGGATTTGGAAAGTGTTGCACACCCCAGGCACAATACCCAGCTTCACTCTGCCAAGAAAAACTAACGCTACAAAAATGCTCGGATGACTTCAAACTCTACGCATGTCAGCTCTTTTCATCTCCACGGTTCCCTCATTTGTTAGGGTGATCTACCTTCCTTTTGAGGAGGAGAAAGGAGAATCCCACACTATCGCAAAAGGAGCGAGGAAGAATAAGAAGTTGACAACATGCTACCAGAGGGAGCCACGTGTAATGAAACACACAAACACACTCTTACTGCTCAGTGTCCTTGTCCCATCACATCCCCGCTGCTGCTGATGTTCTTCTAAAAGAATTTCCTCATCTGCTTCATCTCCTCTGCCCCCTCGAAACTTTTTAGCTTTGTTACTGTTCCTATGGTTGAAACTACCAACAGACTCCCAGAGGCTTACTTGCTGCTAAGCAGAGAAAGTTAAAAGCACCGGCTTGCGTGCGGTTGTTCACTCAGCTCTGACAGAACCAGACTCCTAGTTTGCTCTAAGTTTATAAACTCTAAAGCATTTTTAAATCCTGGAGAGTAACGTGAGCAAAGAGGAATTCCAGATCTTCGTTTCTGATGAACTCAGGTCTGCAGTAAATACACTGTTGACCCCGACCAGAAAAGCACAGAAACAACTGACTGCGCTGGAGCCCCTCAGTGAACAAGTGTCACTCACTTGTCAGCTAGGAGCCAAACGCTGAAACCTTTGCGAGAGGGGATGTTTCCCTCCCGCAGCGCCCGGGCCACGGGGGCCACGGCACACGGGCAGCCACAGCGCCCGGGACAAGGGAAGGCCGTGCCCGCCGCTGCCCGGTGCGCTGGCACCTCCAAGCACCTACCTGGGCTGAGGGAGCTGCGTTCGCAACCTGGACCGAGGACTGAGACGAAGCCACCAGAACGCTCTAAAGCGGAGGTGGAGACGCAGAAGGAGATCGGGGACCCCCGGAGCCCCCACACCGCCTCCCGAGGCCACACTCAGGCCGGCCTGCAGCCGCCCGGCCCGGGATCGGCCCCTCGCCCCGCCCCGCCCCGCGTACGGGGCGGCCGCGGCCCGAGGTGGGGGCCGGGCGGG